>NSMO01000143.1:0-47134 GCA_002588565.1 Coelastrella sp. UTEX B 3026
GGCAGCCAAAGCAGCTGAACAGCAGCTGCAGGAACAAGTCAGCAGCTACAAAGAGCTGCTCCAAGAGCAGGCTGACAGGCACCAGCAACAGCTCCAGCAGCAAGCCAGCAGCCACCAAGAGCAGATCAACCAGCTCAACGCTGATCATCGTACAACAGTAGCAATCATGCAGCACCAAGTTGAACAGGCAGCAAAGTCAACGGAGGAGACAGCAGAGCAGTTGCAGCAGCTGCAGCAGCAACAGGCAGCAGCAGGTGCCGAGCAGCAGCAAAAGCAGCAGCAGATGCAGGAGGAGCTGGAGGAGCAGCGGCAGCAGCAGCAGCAGTGGCAGCAGCGTGAGCAGGAGCTGGTGCAGCAGTTAGCAACCAGCAAATCACAATGCAAGCAGCTAGCCAGTCAGCTCAAGCGATGCAGCGAGAAACTCAATCAGCATACGGAAGCTGTACAGACCCTCAGATCTGAGTTGGAGACTGCACAGCGGCAAGTTGCTTCGGCGCGGCATGCTTCTAGGGACCAAAACCTGTCTCTCACGCACCAGGCTCTAGCTGCGGAGCGAGAGCGACTCCAGTCGCAGCAGCAGCTGTGTACAGAGCATGCAGCAGTGCAAGTGCTCAAGCAGCAAGCGCATGATCTGGAGCAGCAGCTGCAGCAGCAGCAGGAGTCGGCAACAGCAGCAGCGGAACAGCATGGGAGTGAGGTGGAGAGGCTGATGGATCAGCTGTATTTGAAGGAGCAGGTTACAGCTCAGCTGCAACAGAATGTGTCTGCTTTGCAAGGGCAATTGAGCAGCCAGCAAGCGAAGGTATGTGCCAGACATGGCTGGATAGAGTGCTTGATAGAGGTTGCAGCGCTTGACCCAGGTCAGTTGGTTACAGCGCTTGCTCGGCGCTGTAACCAACTGACCATTCCAAGGCGTAGGCGACGTGGCCTACGCCTTGGAATGGACAGTCACTGAGCCAGGAGTGGTTGGTGCATTGTGGTTGGTGCATTGTATGTCGTTCAGCGGGGTTTGTGCATTGTATTGTTAGGCATAATGATTGTGTGTTACTGACATCCTGATGCTTCAAGCCGCATGCACTTAGTGTTGCATGACTGACTAATGCTGCATTAGATGGCCCTAAAAGCCCAGGTAGCCATGTTTGGCACCAAAGAAAGCATGGAGAACATCATAGCCAGGGTCATGAATGTATGCGATGCTGTTATAAGCACATCTGTGATGAGTCCTCTTCCTTGCAAGAGACTTGGCCTGACAGTCCTGTATAATCATGCACTGCAGGTGATGGGCGAGGTTGAGCAGCTGCGCAGTGGCTGGTCTCAAGCAAAGCAGATAATCAAGCAGCAGCGCAAGACAATCAAGGCACAGGAACGGCAGCTCCAGTTGGCATTGCGTGCCAGCTGTACTGGCCTAGTCCAACAGTCGACTCAGCAGCAACAGCAGTACTTTGCAGCCATCCAGTTGCAGGAAGTTTCTGAGCATAGTTTAGACAACCTTGGTGGGCTATTGTCCGCTGCAAGTAGCGCAGCGGATGTCACGGCTAATGCAGATATGGGTAGCGGGAACGAAGGGAGGTATCCTATAACTGGGTATGTCCTGCAACAACAGCAGCAGCCACAGAACAGGCATAGTAGGGTGGTAGGTGCAACAGCTACAGCAGCAGCACCATCGTTGGCCGGTGCAACGAATGGGAGGGGGCCGGGTGCAGAAAGTTTAGTAGGGGGAGTTGGGAAATTTGGTACTGCAGGAGTGATTTATGATAGCAGTGGTGACAAGCTGCTAAACAGCCTCAAGGCCTTGAAGCAGCAGCACAAGCAGCAATAGTAGCAGACTTGGAGAAGTTATTGTTGGAGCGACGCGTTCAGTGGGCTTGGGCGTGTTGTGATGTGTACAGCAGGGCGGAGTTTGCAGCAGACTCTGGAATTGCGATCTGAACCATCGTGTCCCAAGAGCATGGTGCTGCAGAGTGCTGCAGCTTGCTGCCAATACAGGCTTGCGTATAGTTTAGATTGATGTGTTGCACACACAATCAGTCAGCTGGTACAGGCAGTAGTAGTTGTACAGAATTTGGAATTCTGATATTTTGGCGCCGCGGCAGTAACTGATCAGAGAACCCTAGTTGCTGCGGGAGTCCAAACTTCAAAGGTGACCACCGCATTCTGATGGCCAGCCGTACAAGCATGCTTACTTGATGATAACGCCTACAAGGTACTAGCAGCAGTGGCGTGCTTCTAGATCCTGCGTGATTAAAGTTCACACTTCCACAGCTTCTCGTCACACTTCGTTCCGTTCCTTGCCACAGTCGTGCAAACTTAACGACATCTGAAAAACCGCTTTAAAGGCGCTGTTGTAACACTCCTTAGATGTGATTCTGCGCTGTACAGCTACGTAGCAAACCGGTACTCGTGGATACCTTTGTATAATAGTCTGCCAGACGTTCTTGCTGGGTAACGTTAAGGCTTACATTATATCTGCTGGTGTTTGGCCTACTTAAGCGGGCTCGGCATGGCCAAGCTCAACCTAGCAGGTACATAACCTTGCATGCGGTGGACGTGTTGCTCCAGCTGCTTGTGGAGCCCATGCGTCCGGGAGAGCTTTGATGCAGGACATCGGTTCTAGCCTAATTACATACAGCTTATCCCGGCTGGCAGCGCTTCTCGCCTTGGCAATCGACATCAGTGTGCTTGTTGCTGCTGTGCCACAGTGCTGAAAGCCCACAGGCTGAAAGATACTTCCACGTTTGGGAAGCAGAGCATCTACCTCAGAATCACAGCCGGAAGTGTGTCGAAAACATCTGATGTGCATCAGGGTACGAGGGCTTGAACAGCAGCGGCACATCAGCTCAGCTAGCTGCACTGCAACCTTGCCGCTGAACTTGCTATATCCCACAGTGCGTGGACCCGGCAAACTTTTTGAAGCAGCTGCTGCACTATTACGTGGCATCGGTGAAGCTTCAACGTGTAGCACAATTTTACCTTCTTTGATCCGTATCTCTGAGCCGCCCTGACCGCGCCTCTGCAGGATATGCAAGCATATACCGTCCCAATGCATCACTACTAGTAACAGTGTGTGTACCCAATGCCGCAGATGCCGGTACTGACTGCGCCCTGGGCGAGATCTTCACACTCGAGCTCCCACCCGGCGTCCCTGAAGTTCACATCGAAGTTATTGCCAAACACAGCCTGACAGGCGATGAGTCGATCGGCACTGCCAGGCTGGACTGTAGCCTTATCAGGGACTCGGACGGTGAGGATATGAGAGTCCCAGTCATGAGCAAGAAGGGCAGCATGCATGGGGAGCTGGAATGCACGGGATCCATCAGCGATACAAGCCCCTCCGCACCACAGGTTGGTCAGGACCAGTCACTGGCAGTAGTTATATCCCTCATATTGGTTTGCTGATCACTTATACTTGGGGTTCAACCCATCGGCATATGCTGGGGGCCATAGGGTGCATACATATGGAAGCTTCTGTGAGCTGTGGCTGTGGTAGGGTAGTGTGTGGCTGTAGCGGATGAACTTGGCCAGGCTGGCGCGTGGTCTTATCAGGACTCTGACGGTGCAGTCCTCACAGTGCCAGTCATGAAGCAAGAAGGGCAGCATATAGGGAGTTGCAGTGCAACTGGATCTGCGAGCGACTAAAATTCTTATGAACCTCGTCCTGCAAGCTTGTTGCCAATGCATTAGCTCACTAGGCTGTTGTTGCTGTATCCTTGCAGCTGCTACCACCAACCGGCCAGCTTCAGCAGCAGCAGCAGCAGCAACCCTACCCATATACCTCCTCACAGCAGCAGCAGCAGCAGCGAGGACCATATTATGCGCCCTTTGGACAGCAGCAGCAGCCACCATATCCAGCAGTTCCACCTGGTTGCCCTGCCCCGGCTTCCAACCCACCCTACCCACAGCAGCAGCAGCAGCAGCAGCCGTACATTCCATATCAACAGCAGCAGCAGCAACCAGGGTTCTATCAGCAGCAGCCTTCAAACCCGTACTCAAGCCCTGCAGGCTATCCCCCAGCTCCTAACAGCTATCCATACACAAATGCAGCTAATGTGTCAGGGCCAGCTGCTTACAGCAGCTATCAAACCCCAGCAGCAGCAGCAGCAGCTGCTGCTCTCTCACCCTACCCACCCCCGGTTGGCTACTCAGCCCCTCAGCAGGTTGCTGCTGCTGCTGCTGCACCCGCACAGCAGCAGAACGGCAGCAGCGGCATGGGCCGTGGCAGTGGTGTGATGGGTACAGCGTTGGCGGCAGGGGCAGGTGCTTTAGGGGGTGCGGTAGTTGGAGGGGCCCTAAGTAACATGTTGTTTGATCATCGTCCAAACGGATGGGGCGGGGGCGGGTGGGGTATGGGCCCGGGATACTATGACGGTGGTGACACTGTCATTGTTAACAACTATAACACAGAGAATATAACAGAAGTAACAGAAAATAACATACAGGTGGATGATTCGTCATATGTGGGTGGGAGTGATTGGGTGGATATGGGTGGTGGAGGTGCGGTACCGGTGGATTTTGTGGACGTGGGTGATTTTGGTGGTGGTGGGGATTGGTAATACCTTCCTTGCTCAAGAATTTAGCGGAAACTGCTGAATACTCAGTTCAACTGAGCAAGCATGCGGCATCGTGTAGCGGCTGAATTGTTACCAACATACATTCTGGGAACTGGAGAGCCAAACCTCAAGAAAGGCCGACCACAGTACTAGTCACTTATGTGATCTGAATCAATCTAAGCTGCCGGGAACATCTTTGCTGTCAGGCCCAAATGCATGCCACAGGCACAGACCTTAACCATACCACAAAGGTGACACATTCCCTTCACCTTTCGACCCAAATGCTGCTCATGCATGCAAGCATATACGTACCCAAGTCCTCAGGGACTCAGCCTGATCTTAGACAACACAACTAGCACACAGAACTGTGCTGTGCTAGCTCTCTCGCCCTCCGCACGGAGAAAGCTGAGGCCCTGTGTAAGACACAAGTCCCAAACCTGACTGTGACCCAAGGTCACCACTTCGAATCCTGCCAAGTGCACAAACAGCACCTCAGAACCACAACTGTTTCACAGCCAATCCTGCCACCGGATCTAAGCTGTCACAGCTATTTCCGACACGTCTACGCCTCACGGCCTCTCACTGCCTAAACCTTCCGCTGTACTGCCTTCCAGCTGCCAAATACAAAGTTAACTGCTGTAAGCGAACTTCCATACCGCCAAGTCCAACTCTGCACTGTTTTTTTTTTGTTTATGCTGCTGTCCCTGCCAAACGTCACAGACACACCAACTATATCCAGCCTTCATTGTTCTCAGACCTGACAGCCTATGATGTATTGTACTGCAAACTGCTGCACCAACCCTGTTACTGCACTTTACCAGACCACACACCAGTGTGCTACGGTGGTAACAACTGCAAAGCACAAACCACTACCCGCACGCATTCAGAAAACAATACAAACAAGCTCGTCAAGTCCCAATGGCTGGACACTGCCAGAGTAGACACCATATGCTGCCCAGCCAGTGTGTCCTGCAAGGGTACAGGGTCCAGCACTACAGCAGTAACCAGCCACACACTACATTATGTAGCGGCTGAATTGTGACCACCGCAGACAGGGCTAAATGTGTGACCAGTCAAGCACAAGTCACTCAAGCACAAGCAGGATACTTGCTGAAGTACTTAGCCAAAGTGCTGACATGACGTCTGAAAAGAACTGCATCCTTGAACTCTGTAACCAGTAGACAAGACAGCAACCTCGTTCTGCATGCCGGCAAAGCCCACGATCTTGAATGGACCTTTCACATGCTCACCCAAAGACGACACCTAATCTGACAAGACTTCCAAAACCAATCAGCAACCTGTAACTGCTGACCAGTCAATCCATGTTTGAGACTGCTAGACCTGTTGAGCCAATGCTGAGAGTTCTGGAGGAACTGCCTGCGAATGCGCTCATGAACCTCTGAGCTATCATAATCAGGCTGAGCAAACTTCTCCTGCAACTGCCGGACACGTTCAAAAGGGTTGATACGATCTGAAGGACATACACTGACCACAGGGACAGTAGCTGCTGCTAAATGAAATACCTGCTGAGAAAGAGGGATCACGGGAACAGGTTGACGGCCGTAAACCATCTCATGAGGCGACATACCAAGTGTTGCATGCAGGTTACATGCAACACTTGGCATGTCGCCTCATGAGATGGTTTACAGCCGTCAACCTGTTCCCGTGATCCCTCTTTCTCAGCAGGCATTTCAGAGCTTTGAACCCAGTGTTGCGGACTGAGCATTGATATGAGCAGTAAGCATAGACTTGAAACTCTAGACAAGCCTCTCACAAACACCATTCGCTGCTGGATGACAGGCAGATGTGTGAACATGCTTTATGCCCAAGCGTGCAAGCAAGTGTTCAAACTGCTTATCAAACTCTGACCCGTTGTCACTGGTGACATGAGAACCAACAAAGTATCTACAGATCCAAGTGTAGTAGAAAGCTTTGGCAACTGCTGCTGCTGACTTGTCATACACACTAGCAAACTCTGCGGACTTAGTAAAATAATCGTTCATACATACAACATAAGCTTTCACCGGCTTCCTAGGTGGCTGGACCACAGTGATGCGGCCACCCAAATCAACCTCAGGTGTCTCAAAGGGACCACACAGATCTACATGAACATGTTCAAAAGGCCTATGAATAACAGGTTGCTGTAACTGCGGCACAGGCGGCAGTACAAGCTTCCTATGTTGGCAGTTATTACATGCTTTAATAAACCTTGATACGTCTTGTCGCAACCCTGGCCAATGAAAAATCTGCTGCATGTAAGCTGCCGTCTGAATAACACCTGCATGCCCTAGAGAATCATGCATAACACGAATCAGATCTTATCTGTAAAGCAGCGGCGGATATACAGCCCACCTGGGACTGCTGTTGCCACTTCTAAACACTAACAACTAGTCCGGTAACCTGGGATGTGGCTTGAGAGCTGCACCATGCTGCTCTATACGCCGAGCCTCTTTGGATGACAGACCTCATACTCTCCAGCAGGAACCAGCGTGTTCCCCACATACTCGGTCTTAGTCTTCCCAGTGTGCCGAAGTGAGCCACACTCAGCGTTCAGCGTCCTTAAGATATCCCGGGCTGATGTAGGCGCAAAGTTGCGAGGCCGAGGCTGCATCTGCACCACCACACATCCTGCAGCCAAGTGCAAACACCGGTCAGAGGATCATTGGCATCAAGACCTAGGCAGATTTAATAAAGCAGTGTGCTGCGAGACTATGCACACAAGAGGACATTATGACACCATGAGAGGGAAGCCAACCTTGGCCAGCTTGCTAGTTACAATGACTTCGTGTTCACCTACCTACTGGTGTAGATGACTGGCTGCTGCCGACTGTTGCATACCACAGGTACCGACCCAACAGACCAAACAGATGCCGTGGTAGCCCCATGCAACACTGCAGCATGTAGCGCGGCTGCGACACAGCGGCTTGCTTGGCATATCCTGTGCTGATAGTGTTTCTGCACACTGCATGGCACCCTCAATATTGTCAAGAGTTGCACTCACCAGCTGCTCAATGTGCAAGTCGCCAAAAGGACATTTTGGTGACACCGTGCAAGAAGAGTGTGTCTGGTCTCACCTCTTACGAGCTCATACTCTCCAGCAGGAACCAGCGCGTCCCCCACATACTCGATCTTAGTCTCCCCAGTGTGCCGAAGTGAGCCACACTCAGCGTACAGCGTCCTTAAGATATCTCGCGCTAATGTAAGCGCAAAGTTGCGAGGCGCAGGCTCCATGTGCACCACCACACATTTTCCGGCCATCCCTCCTGGGGCAGCCAAGTGCAAACACCGGTCAGAGGATCATTGGCATCAAGACCTAGGCAGATTTAATCAAGCAGTGTGCTGCGAGACTATGCAGACAAGAGGACATTATGACACCATGAGAGGGAAGCCCACCTTGGCCAGCTTGCTGCTGGCTTGAGTATTGTCGCATTGCTCTCTGCTACGTAGCCAGCTGACACAGACAGTGCGTACAACAACCTCCAAGGCAGCATGCGAGTGCCACATAGGTTTGCACCCCAGCCTGAGCCAGCCAGCAGACGCATCTACTGTGATGCTTGTGCTAAATAGAGGCCACGCACGGCGTGTTCTTGGCTGTGCACCTCATCGTGCTGCATCAAGCTAACCAGCCAGCCCTCACCTGGTTGTGCTGCTGTCTTGTTCTTGCAGATGCACTGGAGCGCCAGGGCTAACGCCGCAGGATGCAGTGCCTTGGACTGAAGGGTGGTGGTTACTGCTCCTATGGCACAGCAGCACAAACAGGAAGGACAGCGCTTGAGGAGTCTAAACTTGCAACGAGCGGCATTTGCGACACCTTACGAGGCAACATCAAGCACACACCATGCCATCAGCGGCGAGGCTCCGATACTGCAAAGAGCTGGCCGAGTTGGCATCCTCAAGCCTTGCTGATACGCAGGTGTCACTGGCAGGTGTTCCTGCAAGGCCGTCCTGGCTGTTTGCAATTGCTGCTTTATCCCCCAAGACAAATAGCAGGCATGCTGGTCGTTGCATGTAAGGCCTTGGAAAAGCAACGGAAGCAACATCTCTACGCAGAACCAGCTAGCGCTGAAGGCAACGCACCTTGGAATGCAGCCTCGGCTGTGATAATTGATGTGCAAAACTTTCTGGGCGTTTCAAGCAACAAAGGACAAGCGCAAGCAGAACTTCAACAGCGTGTCTGTATTCGGTGCAATATGAGCTTGGCAGCTGCCTTCGCTGGCAAAGCACGACTAGACAATGCAGCTTTGTGATGGTGCGGCTGTGGCTCATCAACTCAGTGCGGAGTGCAGGCGGAGACTCATGCTGCTGAACCCTGGCCCAGTGAACCCGCTTGGACCCGGACACACAGCCTGCTGTCAGCCACAAAGTCGTGATATACTTGATTGATAGTCTGTCCATTCCCTGGTACTTGACACTGGGCTCTTCGCTGGTGTGCTGACATGTGTTGTTGGACTCACAGCAAACCAGGAAGGTCACCCTCAAAACGCGTTGGGCTATGCTCGCTCAAAGCTGGAGCACTTTGCCATCACTCTAGCCTGTAAGTTCAGGTGCGTAGGCTGCTGGTTGGCAGCCACTCCCTGCAGCCTTCCCATGCGTTTCATCATTGCCTGCTGCCTTGACTGCGTGCCTGACTGCATGCCTTTGGGCCATTGCCTGCAACCAAGATGCCTCTGGACGTTGACTGCAAGGCGGCCAGCAGACATGTCCCACATGCGGCAGGCAGGTTACCCTTCTTACACCTGCCGGCCGTGTAGCCATTCGTACCCACATGCGGTCGCAGATCCCACTAATGTTTGGATGAGCGCTGGCAGTCTTGAACTGTATGCTGGGTTGTTCAAGATCACCATAGCTCATCAGCCTGTTTTAGTGAGCTGTCAAGGGTGTTGATCTGCCCTGGTGACACAGATTCCCCAACAGATTGTGTGTCGACACCTCTTTAAGTGGTGATCAATCTGTGCTCATTAGAGCTGTTCAAGCTGTGGTGTGAATATCTAGCGTGAAGATGGCCCTGGTGAATGATAAGCAGCCTGCTTATCGCGATGCTGGGGTGTGCTGTGCTCAGAGGATATCTGCTGGAAAGTTGCGTGCCCTTTCCAGCAGAGACAGTGCACTCACTTTGCAAGCAGATGTCAGCACACCCTGCGGATTGACCTGCAGCCTGCCCATCGGGAGGTAGCCGGACGGGGGAACCTTGAACCCTTTCGCAGCTGCGTTCAGGACACTCTGTGAACTATCTCGCCGGCTGCGATCAAACAGGCCTGTTGGAGACGGTCAGGCCGCCCGGCTCCGGCTTGAGGCCCCCTTGGTTATGCAGGCATTGCTGGTGATTCCCTCCAGCAGGCCGCTGCTGCGGTTGTAGCACGAGATATCCCCGGCCCTTCTGTCGATGCTCAGGAGGTCTCTGTCGGGCCCCGCCAGCTGGCTCTGGATACCAGAGCCGAACCTGAGGCCGTCTGCAAGTGACATCTCCAGCCTTGGGTGTAATTGGGAAAATGGCACCGGTGCCATGTTGACTTTCACTGGGGCCAAACAGAGCACAGCGGGCAGCGCAAAGAGACAGTTGGAGTTGGCAGAAAAGACCACCTTCTGCTGTTTGTATGATTGAGTATAGTACCTCAGAGCATCCGATGTAACCTTGATGGTAGCCTGACGGCTGCCATCAACTGCTGTGATGATTGCTGTGCTGGACATCCGAGAGTCTGCAGGTTACTGGCAACATAGCAGGTACCTTGGCTGATGAAGAACCGAGTTGAGGCATGATCTTTCACCTGCAAGCTATCTCGCGACAGCAAATTGTCACAGGAGATGTGTGACAGCAAGGTGTCACAGGTGATGCTGTCAGTGACCTGCAATGACTTGTTAACATGTGAGAGTGACTGAGCCATCCAACAAGTCAGGTGCGCTGGCAATGGCTGTAATGGCATGCATGGGGGTCGCCACCCAAAGGTCTCAGAGTCTGTGCTGCTCCTGATGACTCATGAAGCTCTGACGCTCTAACATGTACGAAAGCATCAATGCTGGACGTGAGCTCAAGCGTCGGCTGCTGCAGGTTCTGTATGGTGTCCTGTTTGAAATCCCATTTTTTTCTTGTTCACAGCATTGAATGCGGTATGCTGGGCCTGCTCCGCAGAATGCTGAGCAGATTTTGCAGAATCACTGGCAGCATCTGCTGTGGCCTGTGCACGTGCTGTGCGGGCATGCAGGGTCAGCATGGCCTTGCTTTGCTGTTGCGAGTGCGGTCGCACTCGCAGCCAGACTATTGGCCTCTACAGCCGCTGCTGTAGCACCTGCTGGTGTGAGCGTTGAACATTCTCGCTTGAAACCTAAAACATTCCCACTTCATCCATGGCCACTTTCCCGGCCCACCGTTATTCATGGCAAGGATGATGCGGAATACTGACTGTGCCAGAAAAGGTCTTGTGAACACATTCAGGATAGCATGTCCAACGCGCTGTCATTGGTGCGTCCAGTTCGCCAACTCAGGTTGCAGAATGCAGGTTGCCGGAACTGGCCGGTTCCGTAAGGCGGCAATGCCGGAAGGGGGCGCTTACCATTAGTCTTCCAAAGAGGGGGGTTCCGGAACCCGGAAACCCCGCTTCATGGGGGGGGGACAACGTCGGTACTGACAGGCAGTACACACAATTTCAGGATCTGAACAATAGATTTGCGACAGCAGTTGCACCAGAGGTGAGGCACTCGTCCATATCCACCAGTTCTGAGACCACACTGGGCTCCCAATGTCCCGTGTTTCAAAGCGCCTGATTTACCCCTCCTCTAGAGAGTCGGGGCAACCAACCAACTGCACGCTACAGAAACATCTGGCACATGCATTGAACACTGCAGGCTGACCCAATCACCAAGAGCAAATTTGTCGCATTGAAAGGCAATGTCGTTGCAACGACTTTGAACACCGTCAAATGCAACAATTGTGAACACCGTCAAACGCCTACATAGGTGGTGGTTTTCGGCTCAGGCCCAGTGGAACGGGGTCCGGGGCCGACGGCCATAGAGCTATGGCTGGTGGGTATAACGTGGTATAACTATTGCGTCATTCAATTCTGTCTAAGAGATAAGTGACGCATGCATTGAGCATCACAAGCTGACCAGATCACCAGGAGTCCCAAGCGTCATCATGATATGATATCATACGTAAAACTTGCAACACAACACACAGTAACACATGTTCCATGAGCATCAAGTTGAACAGTACATCCGACATCACCAGATGTATGCCCTATGTTATACTGACCGCAATGTCCTGAGCAAGAATCACTGCATCCAACCAACAGAACCAATATCTACATGGTTATCTTGTACTGGGCCGTTCAACAGCTTTACAAGTGACAAATGACACATGCAGTGAACACGCAAACTGACCGGACAACCAACACATCGCCGTAACCCTTTTGACAGCAATGTCTTCCACAACAAAGCCAACCGTTTGCTGGTATGTGACATACTGCAAACCAAAGGACCAGTCTTTTGTTGCCCCACTGCTTTCTCTCAGGAGAAAGACAGTGACACATACATTCAACATGAGTGCCGACAATCACAAGTTAAGCCTTTAAACAAACTGCCATTCATTTTAGGCATAACACCCGGACTGCACACAGGACCAACAGCATAAAGTACAGCAAGTTACAGTATATACCTTGCCCAATCATAAAGGCCCCAGTCAGTGATGTCCACAATGCTTGAGCCCAGAAAGTATAAGCTCCCAGTGTAAGCTGCTCAAAAGGTCCCCCTGTCTGCCAGACTGTGTGCTTATTGTATATACTGATATGTGTGGGAGGTAAACCTGGTCACTGCATCACTGACTCAGGGCCTGCAAGCTTTAGGGAAAGTCTTAGAGAAGCATGCAGTACATGAGACACACGAATAATTTTATCCCAGATAGCTCGATTGTTTCCCCCTTGACTGTTTCCCACTCCCCCCGTTGGCTGATCCCCCTTTGGAGTGTTTGTCACCAAGGAGAAGTAAGGGTAACGCGTACATTCAAGCAGGAGGCCTATCACCACAGATGAAAGCCAATCACCACAGATGAAAGCCACCAGCAAAGTATCAACTCAGTACTTTGCCCCCCTCCCCCACCACACACACACACAGGACTGCCCTTGAAAACACTGTCAGAAAGTATAGTAAGATATGTTGGCTGATCCCAAGGCCACTATTAGCTATAGGATGGTCACAATGTTTGAGCCCCAGCTCTTCAGGGTAGCTGGCTAACAGGCAACCCTGTTGGTGCCATTATTATGTGGGCTGACGTAACTTGCTAGCATCAGTACTGTAAAACCAAATCAAGTCCCAGTGTCAACAACCCAGGCTGAATAAACTCCAGGTTCCAGACTGTAAAGCAGCAGCAGATCCATCTGTTGATGTTGCAGTACTTGGACCCAAACCAGCTGCAGTACTGCTAATGCTGCTGGCATATGCAAGTATATCAGCAGCAGGCTCCAACTGCTGCTGCTGCTATTTGGGGCAGTAATCCTGCTTCTGCAGCTGCTGGTGCAAATGTCATCAACGATACCAGCTTATGGGACAGTAG
The DNA here is from genome assembly GCA_002588565.1 of Coelastrella sp. UTEX B 3026. Taxonomy (NCBI): domain Eukaryota; kingdom Viridiplantae; phylum Chlorophyta; class Chlorophyceae; order Sphaeropleales; family Scenedesmaceae; genus Coelastrella; species Coelastrella sp. UTEX B 3026. The sequence goes on from NSMO01000143.1 coordinate 13,090, forward strand.
CTGCATCAGTGCTTGTTACATTGCCACCGTCAGTGCCAATAACACTGCTACTGTTCACACCCGCCGTGCTGTTGCTGCTGCTGTCACTGGGGGGTGCAGCATCAGCAACACCAGCAGCAGACGCAGCCATCGGTTGTACCACATCACTCGTACTGCTACTCCCGCTGTCGCTGGTAGTACTGCTGCCAGCACTCTCAGTCACAACATCACTGCTGCCAGCAGCAGCAGCAGTGATAGTGCTGGCAGCAGCATTGCGGGTGATCAGGGCGGTTCTGGTACTGCTCGGACATAAGTTGGTTGATGTGAGTCCGTTGCGCCACAGAGGGATGGCGGTTTGGGCATGACTCAGCGTGCCGAGGCCCCAGTGGAATTCCTGCAGCCACAGCAGACACAAACACTTCAGCTCTAAGAACCATAAGGTGTCACGGTATGTTGACCAATCTAAGTGTTGCTGTTGAAAGGTCATGCATCCACAGCAATTATAACACACATACAACAACAATTAAGAGCTTCTGCCCTTGCAGCATACAGCAAGCTGGATAACTCAATCACAGCCACCGGACTTTTGGCCAGTTTTGTAACGTTTGCGCGTAAGACACCTTGGGTTTACCTGCCACTCTGGCCAGCTCTTTGATATCAACGCTGCCGTCTCGGGCATGGGTATGCCGAGCCGTCCTGCATAATGGTTGTAGCCCATCTCCCTGCGAGTTCAGGAAACAATCGTGTGAGAGAAGTATACGGATGCTCTGTGGTTGCCACAGAACACAGCTTACCATATTCGACGTATCTCAGAGGGTTGCACAAGAATATATATCATCGTATGTCACAGACTCCGGTCAACCTGCATGGGGAAAGCTGCCCAAGAAACTTTTAAGGTCTGGATGCCGTCACGTGACTCACCAGCCGGTCGGCAAGAAGCCAAAGCCGAGTAGGTACTTATTGCCGTCTCTCAGCTCGACGCCCGCGTACGACCCATTTACTGTCCAGTAAGCGGTCCAGAGCTGCGTCTCCATATTGAATCTCCAAGAGCAATTGGCGAGAGGTGCAGGGAACGTTCGGCTATTGTAATACACGAATTTTGCCGGTAACATCGACGTTGAGTTTGCCAGCCAGGCGTTTGTGAGGCGCGCGAGGGTCTCCATCATTGAAGCGAGGGCGAAGTTGTCCCGGGCGTACAGGGATGCATCGTCTTGCTGCCAGGCGATTTCCGCCGCTTGAAGAAGACCTGCACAACAACAGACTTTGTTGAGAATGAAAGCAGCCCCAGAGCTCATGTACAGCTCAACACAAGCTAAGGCTTGACACACAGGTGTAGGAGCGTTTATGTGATGGTCTACTCGTTCAGTGCTAGCTGTATTTAAGGCAACTGGGCTAGCTGTTGGTAGGTTGTGTAATCGACACGGGCTGCTGGCTTGAGTCTTTGATGATCATCAATAGCTCACATGTGCATGTACACAACTCACCAACAGCTGCCCCAGGCTGACTGCATTCATCCACAAGGACTCGAGCAGCACACATCTATGCACAAAACATACCAACAGCTAACCCAGTCGCTGCGTGAGTATACCATCACATATCAATTGCTGCATGAACTAACCATCACGTACCAAAATCTCGCAGGCACCCATATAGAAATTGAATGCTGCACAAGACGCTTTGTCAAGCAGACACGACTGCACTGAAAAAACTAAACCTTTGGCAATCCGAACAGCTCTTAGATAGTAGATGCACACACCCTAAGCAAGGAAACTCCAACTCTCTCACCTCCTAGCCCAAACTGTGAGTGATACATGTCTCTCAAAGTTTCGCTGCATTCGCCGAGCACTCTTGCAGTGGCGTATGCCCCCTTGCCCCACTTCAGATAGTCTGACAGTGTGGTGTTGAACAGAGCAACACCCTTACTATATGTTGTTATATTGTCAGCTAGGACACCAACAGCCATGTAGGTCTCTGCGGCAGTCGAAACACACAGCAGCAGCAGCAGCCGATCAACTCCAAATTCAGCATCATCCTTACTTGGCCGTCAGGCTATGGCTGACTGGTAGACTGGTGTAATTGCTATCATCAGTGTCACAGTGCCAGCCGCAGCAATGCATGTGGTCACTACAACTGTGATCAGCATGAGCTCAGCTCACAACATAGCATCTCTCAAAGCTGTCACAAACTTTGAAGTTAAACACAAGTTAAGTTGCTGCCAGGCTTTTGCTGTTTGCCTGAGCTTTCAGGCTTGCAACATGGAAAGGGATTTGCAAGCACACCAGAATCAATCAGCTGCACTCCATGCAACTGATAACAACCGTAGCTCTTGACGAAAGCGAGAAACAGCATTAGCAAGACCAAAACCATCGTAGCGCAACTACACCGCTGCTGAACCAACCCTTCTCCCCTACCTGCCAATGTCGTGTGCCAGTTGCCATACGTGTTGGGTCTGTTCTGGACCTTTGTAAGATTCAGGTAGTACTCAATGTTGTATATGATGTTATCTCTGTATGGTGGACCCATAACCCAGGTCCCAAACCTGGAGATTAAGTTGTTGCCGCTGGGAATCCTGTGTCTCACGAGCTCTAATGCACGAGCCATTGCAGCAATACCCCTGAATAAAACAAAAATGTTGACAGCAGAATGAATGAATGAGCTCCGTGTAGCGCTTTCAATAGATGCCAGCTGGGTTGTCAAGTGGACACAATGCAAAATCTCTTGGTGATAGATCCAGCGTTCGGAGGGTTCGGAGCACCCTACAAGCAGGAGTAGAGGCATGTGCCAGGTGGCGGCTCCTTGCATGTATCATGCACAATTTGCTTGGCCTCCTAGATTGCAGGAGCTGAACTTGACATAAAGATTTTACAAAAGCTATTCAGGCCCCACAGGAAACTATGGGCTGTCACAAGCTCATCTTGCGCCATGCAACAGTCACTGAATCCAGCAGCACCTGCAGGAACAGCTGCAAGAAACAAACTGCAAAGCATCCTTTGCCTCTGCCAGAGTGGTTCACATGCTGCAAGCTGCTCCTTTGTACTGACAGAAGAGATACTGCACCACCACATGGCTATTGCTGACTGGTGGCAGTCACTATCAATATGTTGACCAGGCCACTGCAGGTGTGCAGTTTGATAGGTCTCCACCACACCAAGTTTATCAGCAATATAAAGAACAATGTGTTGCATTGCATGAAAGGACACTACATCTTTGATAGGGCGCTCTAATCCTTACCATCCTGCCTCCAGAGGTCCATTCTCCCACCACCAGCCCCACTTTGTGTTGGTGCTGCACCACTTGTCAGCAATCTCAATCACTTTGTCAGAGTACCTGTTGGCAGAAGCATTATTAGATGTTCTCAGAATGTTCTCAGATTGGCTTACGGCTCCAATCACCACTCTCAGAGTCCGGGACGGACATATTCTTACTCAAGACCCGTACGCACTAGAACAGGCTGCCACTGACTGCAAGACGTACCCAACTTGTAGGCATCCAAAAAAACTCCTGTAGCATTGAAAGTTATGGCCATCTCATACGCCATCTGCCCATCCAGATCATCCACCACAACACACCACAACTGCGCAATGCTGCACCAATGTTGATAAGAAGTAGGGCTAACTAGAATTCTTGTTTAATCGCACAACCAGAGGACTCAATACGATTTATGAACAGGCACAATCACCTTGTGTCTCCAGTAGCATGGAAAGCCATGGCCATCTTGTAGGCCATCTGCCCATCCAACTCGACCACCACCACATGTCCACAGATGTTCTGAGGCGCTGTGCTGGGGTAGTTGGTTGGGCAAGTTAGACCCGGGGCATTAAACCCTGAGTACCTCGTCTGCACAGAGGGCATAGGCAGCGGTCCATAGTACCCTGCAACATACAAAAAACACAGCGCAATGGCATGCAGGTGATTGACAAGAACGATTGGGTTGTGCATACTGTTTAGCCTGGAGCCAAGCATACTAGGTGTCGCTCTAACTTGAGTGTGTAAGAGAAGCTGCCTGGAATATCACCAAAGTGCACATGTCACAGAATTTAAAGATTTGAAATTTACACAGTATGTTGGTAACCAAGTAACCAGTTCTGCATGTATACAAAGGGAATGCTGACGTCTGCTGCAAAAGGCATAGCGGAGGCCAAAAGAGCTAGAAAATAATGCATTTGACTTGCAGCATGCACAACAGCAGTACCATGAGCTAATGCGACTCTGTCCTCCAATGCAGTGCACTGAGGTTGCTGCTGCCAACATTGCCTGCTGTCATATGCGCTATTATTGCCACTGCTGCAGATAGCAGCAGACTTACAGCCCCCGCGGTCACAACACAGTAAACCCGGTCACCATCACAGCACTCCATGTAGCTGACAGAGTTTTGACCCAGGTTACCTGTAGGTTTGCAGTCAGTTGGGGGTGCCCAGGTGCCTTCTGCACTCACACGTGTTTTAGGCTTCACCCCTGTGCCATTCACCAAGGTGTCAAGGGCAGCAATCTGTACAGGATTGCCGCTGTTCAATCGGTTGCGCATCAGCGCCAACTCAGCAGCACCTACAGCCAAACAGCAAGAGGACTGGTGGCTTGCACTGTGAAAGCACGTTGGTGTACAGGGGTGCGCCAGGAGGTGACCCCTGCAGAGCTGAGATAGCGGTTAAAGCAGGTCATACACTGCCTCTCTGTGGTAGTTCAGCAGCCGTGGGCGGTGAGCGTTAGCACAAAACCCGGCCATGCCTTATCAGTACCTTGTCTGAACCAGGCACCAGTAACAATGACACAGTTGGGCTCACAGTATCGAGTGGAGAGTTCTGTGATGCTGATAAGCAGGCGCCATTACGTGCTTGACATAGAGACGGCCTGCAAAAGGGCCAGGCCACATAGCACTGATGTTTCCAACCTGCTCAGGACTGCTGTGCCTACCTGCTCCGCTCCCCGGGTGGTTGAAACTAACGCCGTTCACTGTGTTGACCCTTCGTATGCTGTTGTAGTAGTTCTTCACATCGGCTGGCAGTGAAGTACCTGATATGATGGAGATTTTGACCCTTTGTATCTGTGCTTTTGTAAGCCATGGTCGGGTCGTGCTTACTATAGCGACATTTGTGGATGTGGCCGCAGTGGAGAATGTCGGTACGTTGGCGGTCAGGGCCCTTGGGCAGTTTGTTTGGCCGATGAAGTAATTGGGTGCTGTGAGGTAGTCCGCTGTGAGGTCTGTTCGGGTGACCTGAGTAGCAACGGCGGCTTGCTGGACTGACGCTGCTGTGACTAGGGTCTGTGCTTCAGGGGGTAGCCTCTCTGGGCGGTACTCTCTGCAGCAGGCCCTTCGCTGCGGCCTGAACTCCTTTGTTAGCGGTATCTGGTCGCAGTAGATAAGCTGCTCAATGCTGTTGCAAGCACGCCAGCCAACGGGTAAAAGATCCGCTGGTGTCTGTGTCTGTCCCTGTGCTGCAATCGGCTGTGTGTGCTGCAGCAGTAAAGCTGCTATCAAACAGAGCAGGAGCTGCCAGCCGCTGGCGCGGCTGCAAAAACTAAGCGGGCACCACTGTTCCATGCTGTGGCTGCTCAGCCTGCGATGCGACAGTGCGGCAAGTAAGTTCGAAAGTGGTTATTGGTCGCCAGTCCAGACCATGGTACTAGCGGCTGCATGGAGCAAGAGGCTTGCCAAAGGCAATCATTGCTTGCCGAGGACTGTTTGCTGGAAGTGAATATGCGCCGGCTGCGCCCAAGTGGCTGTATCACTTCAATGATTGAAGCAGGCACGGGCGGTCACGGAAACTGAGACGCGCGCATCTGTGGTCGCACCTAGAACTCAATGTTTGACAGTTCGATCGGTGAAAAATGAGGTTGCCAGCAGCATCAGCAGGGGGCACAGCTGAAGAGCAACTTGTTGGCTGGATTACTCAACACCCTAGAGTGCCAGAAACAACCCGTATGTGATTCACACAGCACTTGTGTTGTTGTGAGGAAGTTGCACTTCACGGTGTTTGTTCAAAGCTTTGAGGCATGCCATGATGGGGACGGTCTAAGACCTTGCTAAGCTTGGAGAGCATAATCACTGCTCTTTTGCCCTCGCGCACCGCCAATATATACTGCTACGTTGCTACGCTTTCAATGGCTAGGTCTCGTCTGTTGGTAACCAGCAGTCCCAACCACAGCTGCTTCTAGCGCTCAATCCGTTATTGATTCGTACAGCTCAGCAACCGGCGTCATTTGAGTCATACACTCCATCATACTCATCAAAGGAATTGAGAAATGATAAGACGCGCCCCCTGCGATGAACAGCCTACGGGAAGTGGAGCTGAGCAGCTCAGGCTGAGTTCACCTTGGAAATGGACAAAGCCAGCACAGATGATGACGTACACTCAGTCCCCCCAGCCCTTTTTGAAGCTTTGCATAATACTGCACTATCACGATTGTTCTGAAGGTTGAGGCGACGCCGGGCGTCCCTTGCAGCCCAGACAGTGGACACATGTGTGTACGTTCTGCAGTGCAGCAGCGTGTCGAACGATGCATGCATCGTCAATCCACATTGAAGTCCTTGAAATCCCATCATCCTGACGCTGACTTTCAACCGCCTGCCACATGCTCGGAGCATGATGCTGCTCGCAGACTGTGTGAAAGTGTGACTACCGGACAGAAACACCTGCAGCCCTTTCCGTGTTTAGGAACCGCTGGTGATCTACTGTGCTCGGTATTAGTGCTAACGTGGCCGTATCTGCTGCTGCTCACGGCATATCGGCAAGTCAAAGCGCAGACCGTACTGCACATCGCCGACAGGCACATGCACGGGCAATGATCGCCCTGTCACACCAATGTTACGTTTAATAGCGCCTCGCGAACGTTTTCCGGTTGCTTACCCTCCGCATGAGGTTTTATGTTGGCGGGCACACACGGTTACTGGACCTGGGGTCTAGTTTGGCATAACAGCGCCAGTAAGGGGGATATACGCTGAGCCTTCAACCGGTAAGAGTGTAGCTCTGACGCTGAACCATTTTCCGGAGAGCATGTAGGCGGCCGGGCGTTCTCTGCGGCAGCAGGGATGTTCCATGCTGACTTCATGCCAGCAGCGACAGCACAACAACAATCATAAATGAGGTCTGTCCAGCCCTTATGAACAATGTGATGTCAGCCACAAAGCCTTGCAGGCGTCATAGCACGCTTATTGTGCGCTGCAGCTGGGCATCTGGGCACCGACAGCCGCTTGCTGAATTGCAGACACCTTGACAATCGCTGCGGAACCTTTGGGCAGGAACCCTTTGTTTTGATCAAGTCAGTTAAGTCTAGGCGGATCAACCCCCAAACCAAGCATAGGGACCCAGGCATGCACCAAAACAGCAGTCCATTGCTCAGTTGCAGGAGTTGCAGTATTGATACCGGCGTTCAGCACACCTGCAAGGTCAAGCCCAGATGCGGTCTGCTCTGCATACGGCTTTGCCTGCTAGTATGCCAGCTGCAGTTGACAGCTGCTCAGCAAGCCGCATACGATGCTAATCAACCAGATACAAACGTAGCCCCGATATCTTGGCGTTCCTGTAACAGCGAACAGCAGGTCATCAACTGCGGTATAATCCCCCTAACCCGTGCTTACAGAGCAGAGCGCAGGGCGTGTTGCAAGCTGTACCAACCAACCAGGCTGTCGCCTGCAGTCCAGACTGCAGCAGCTGTCGCAGCAGTACAGCGAGCTGCGATAGGAGCCGCAACAACCAGAACTGACCTGGCAGGACAAGACTACAGAGCGCAGCCCAATTCTGCTGCTCTCCAGCCAAACAACCTCACCAGTTCGACTGCCAACATCCCAACCTTCAGCCTTGCAAGCAACGGGGCGTATACCAATGTTGCTGTAGCAACATATACTGTTCCAGAGCTCACAAAGGCAGTCATACAGCAGGTCAAGAATGCCAGTCTGTTCAGTGCAGCAGTGCCAGAGGAAGTAAGGACATACTACAACTCCATACACAAGGTTAATACAGTGCCACAGTACGGTGCTGCATTCAACCACCCAGGAAGTGGAGCAGGTTTGCTGATAGCTATAACAGGCCTGCACCGTTTCTTACAACTTTGCCACTGCTGCAGCTAACCAGTCGCATGAGGCAGTAACAACACCAGCATGCAGGATGAAGCAGCATGCTGCTCTTTGAAGCCACGCAACTGTCAGGTAGCTTGGACTGCAGCAGTACAGTCAGTTCAAATGCTAGCTCATCAATAGGGCATTGGGCTATTCTACTAGTTGATTCACTACTATCATCTGCCGTCCGCCTGGTCTGCCCTTGTTGCTATCAGGGTACTCTATCAGTGTATTTCCACCTGCAAGTGGTATCACTGCATGCTACGCTTCTGCTTGCAGGAGCAGCAGAACTAGCTCTGCTGCGGTATCGGCTGAATGCCGGTGCTCCCGTGCAGGTGGCAGCTGCAGACAGCTTAGTCAATGGTACAGGAGTAAAACCTACGACCAAAGTAAGCGCACAAGGCACCTGGGCACCCCCAACTGACTGCAAACCAACAGGTAGGCGGAGTTTGGGTGCTTATGGGGTCACCCCATGGTTACGGGCTGTAGCACGGGCAACACGATATGTCATGGATGTGAACGATGTTAAAGTTTGTCCTGGAGGAATGAAGCTGAACAGATCAATCAGCTACAGCCTCCAGAAACAGCAGTGTCCAGCGAAACGCCGCAATATATCCAGCGGCAGCAGGCAGATGCATTGAATTATAGTTATGCAATCTACAAGCAACTATTTGATCAAAGTCTGGGGTTGTTGCACGTTACTATGGACCACTGGTCATGCCATCTGTCCAGCTTAGGTACTCAGGGTTCAACGCTCCGGGTATGACCTGCCCAGCCAACTACCCCAGCACAGCACCCCATGACACCTGCGGGCATGTGAGCTTTGTAGAGAGTGATGGCCAGATGGCTTATAAGATGGCGCTAGCATTCCATGCAACTGGCGATACACGGTATGCTGGCAGTGCCAAGGGTAACCACTGGCAGCATCTGCAACAGCAGTCCAGTCTGAGCTACCCATCAGGCATAGCAACCTTGCCAAACCTTGTGGTGTGCAGGATCACAGCATGCAACAATGGTACTCTGACAGAGGTTCAGTGTGCGCTGCCAGGCTTGGTGAAATCTCAAGGCATGAGTTCATGCTGGCGACAAAGCTACTGGCAGTAGCTGCTGCTAAGCTGCACTTCATTACAGGGACCTGCCTTGCAGTAGCACATCATGATCAGCGGTCGGTTGCCCACCTTTAAAGCTGTTGCTATTGTTGTGCCTGGCAGGTATTCAGGCAAGGTGCTACAGATAGTCACTGCATGGTCCAGCAACAACACAAAGTGGGGGTTGCACTACGAGAACGGGCCCCTTGAAGCGGGATGGTAAGGGTTTGCAAAGTGTTGCACAGGGTTTCCAACGACACATACAGCACCCGGCATAGTGCAGTACAAACTCAGTCCACAGGTCCATACATGCTTACATTGCCACATTGCCGGCTATGTTATCATATATTGCATGTTTTGAAGAACTGCATTCTGCAACAGGAGTCCAGTTTCAGAAGCCATATTGCTGCAGATGCCATGCCACCATGCAGCCTGGCATGGTTGATGATGATGATGGCTGATGGTGTTGCTGCTGCTGCTGCTGCAGGGGCGTTGCTGCCATGGCTCGCGCTTTGGAGCTTGTTAGGCACAAAGCGCCCTCAGGCCTTATACAGAAGTTCACAACCTGGGTTTTTGGGCCGCCTTACACCTCCAACATCATATACAACATGGAGTACTTTCTGAACCTCACCAAGGTGCAGAATAGACCTAACACATATAATAACTGGCATTCGACCCTGGCTGGTGAGATGGTGTTATAGCTGTGCCTTCAAGAATGATCGTTGTTTACACCTTGGGTATTGTTAGCAGGAGTGCAACTCATTCTGACTTGGCGGAGCCTCCATACACCTACTTTGATTGTGATTCCAAGCAGCAGTGCGCTAGCTGGCATGCTGCTAGTTGGTTACAGTTGTCAGGAACTGCCTTACATTTCGACTGTCCTTGTACAGGGCAGATAGGAACAAGTCTGTACCTGTGCTTTTGCTGCAGAGGCCTACATGGCTGTTGGCGTACTATCTGACAACATAGCCATATACAATCGTGGGGTCGCTATTTTTAACTACACATTGCCAGACTACCTGAAGTGGGGCAAGGGTGCATATGCTAATGGGCGATTGCTGGGAGAAAGCAGTGAAACCCTGCGGGACCTGTATCACACCCAGTACGGCCTTGGAGGTGGGTCTGCTGATTCAATGATGCATCATTTGTGAGGGTCAAGCCATAACAAGGCCGCTGCACCTGCCACGTGGCATTGAAGGTCGCTAGGCCGGTCGTGCACGCGCCGGCCGGAACCTTGATTGATTGACTGCCACTGCTTATCTGTGCAGGCCTCATACAAGCTGCGGAGATTGCTTGGCAGCAAGACGACGCATCTCTGTATGCGCGGGACAACTTCGCACTTGCCGCAGCTATGGAGATGCACGCGCGCATCACGAATGCATTCGCGGCCGGCAAATCTGCCTCAATGCTGCCACAAAACTTCCGGTACTACGACGCCAGTTCGTTCCCAAAGCCGCCGACAGATACCACCTGGAAGTTCAACATGGAGACGCAGCTGTGGTCCGCATACTGGACGGCCAACGGAACTTACGCCGGGGTTGATTTGAAAACTAACTTGAAGTATCTGCTAGGGATCGGGTTTCTGCCGACTGGGTGGTGAGTCGCCGTGGCCGGGTGTACACTGGGCCAGACAGAGTTCGAGCCTCAAACGCTGAACATCACAGGACATCCCAAGTTTGGATGCTTGTGTGGCTTGCCATAGCAGGAGGCTGTAAAGTGTTCCAAAGCTTGCTGCCACTTCGCCTGATGCTGATAGCATCTGATGTGCTGCGTGCTTAAACCGGTGTGCACCCAGAGGCTTAAACCGGCTGTCCCTCTGCTGTACTCTTACTGTGCAGGGAGATGGGCTACAACCACTATGCCGGGAGGCTAGGCATGCCCATGCCAGAAACAGCAGCGCTGCTGGCAGCAAACTGGCCCGAATGGCAGGTAGGTACAAACATGGCTTCTGGCTTTTCAGCACTCCTGCTGGTCATTCACGGCAAATCTGCAGTGCTGTTGATGCGGTCCTCCCAATACCATTGGCTGGGGCCAAGCCACAACAGTCAACAGCCCAAGGGTCGTTATGATAACCATTAGCTCACCATCTATAATCGATCATGTCCAGCAAAGCATGCCACATGCCAGGCCTGCAACACCAGACATAACAACTGTCTGCGCATTAATGAGATTTGGACCGGCTGCCTTGCATCGGATGAGTCATCTGCAGGATTTTCACTGGGGCTTGGGCACTCTAAGCCACGCACAATCTGCCACAGCACTTTGGAGAAGCGGCCTCATACAGAACACACTTAGCAATCGTCCGGATGGAGGCACTAGCCCAAACAATGGAGCTCAGACTGGCCCGGATGATAGCAGCCAGAGCGGTTCAAATGCTAGCAGTCAGACTGCCCCCAGCAGCAGTCCTGCACCACAGGGCGAGACTGAGACCAATGAGACAGATGCCACAAGCAGCAATGGCTCTGGAATGAATGGCACTTCCAGCCTCCCATTGTGCTTGGTGAACTGTGGCTTTAACCAGACAAAGACTAAGAGTGGGGCGGGTTCAGCTGCCAGCTCCTGTGCGTGGCTGCTGCTGTGCATGCTGCTGGTGCTTGATGCAGTTTTGTAGTGGCAGCATATTGTCTGGTAACAACCAACCGCCCGCCGGCTACACTGGGCTCATGTGGTACTACTAATGCAGTGTGGGTCTGCTTGAACACTGCTTGGTAACAACGCAGAAACAACAGTTACTGGCAGGATCCCTACATTGCAGAATAAAACCTAATGTGCAGACGGAGCCAAGATGTTACCAGCATACTGTGGATACAGACAACATGGCTGGTGCACAGTATGGGGCTAGTGAGAATCCAGACACTGCCAACTCGACTATTGGCAACCAGTCTCCTGACGCTGCAGACAGCATGGTTGATGCACAGGATGCGGCTGGCAGCGTTCTACAGACAGACGATCCAACCTTTTTAACTGCTGAGAACCAGCCTGATGGGCCGGGTAACAGCTCGTTTGGTGCGCAGGTTGGTGCTGGCAGTGGTCTGAACATGGGCAGTTCAGCCGCTGCCGACCAGTGTACTCAGACCCAAAACACCACGAGCAGCCCCAACATGTTTAACACAACAGATACTAGATGTTAACCGTCATTGTGCGGTGTCAACTGTAGTGCCGACTAAGCAAGGAATGTGACAACTGCTAACAATGCAGCAGCTGCTATCATTGTTGAAATTTGTGTGTTGTCATGTGTGTTAGTAATTGTTCAACTTATCATCAATAGGCTGTCAAGGCTGCTGCAGATGCCATTTGAACATTTGTTGTGTCAGGATGCTGCTAATGCCATGAGTTGGGTGTTGTCATACGTGTTTGTGATCGTGGTTGCAAGTTGGTTTCAGCAGGCAGTGCCAAGGCTGTGCTGTTATGAGCGCTTTTACAGTGCGGTTGGAGGTTTGCAGTTTGCTTTTCTATTCACGGAGTGTGAAAACCTTGTCAGTGGTCAGCACCAAGGTCTTATTGTGCCTTCTTTGAGTAGCCTGCCGTTGGTCTGAACTGCCATCAGTCCGGCCTAATTGAACAGCAACTCAGTCCATCGCAGTGTCAGGCCTGCTGCATCAATCTACGACGCCAGCAATTGGTCGCCAACCTTGCACATGGCACACAAATTCAAAGCAAATTACAAGGAAACGAACACAAACTGCTGACCTGTGTCCCTGTCAGATGGCAATCCAATAGTCTCCAGACGTCTACTGCAGCTTCACGCCATGTGCATGCAGTCTGGTGGAAGTAAGTTCCTTGCGCTATTGAGTTGCGTTGTGGACTGGCATCGGTATTTTCAGCCAGATGCGGTTTCTAATGATGACAGGAGCGTGCTGTGGGGGAACTTTGCCAGATGTTCTGGGCTTTGCTTGCAACTCTGATGCAGCCCAGGTTTGCGTATTGGTGGATCCCCCACTTGTTGAGGGGTAGACAGTCGCGGTACTCAGCAGATTTACTCAGGCTAGTGTATGTCACAGCCACTGACGTTGCCGCGCCACGCAGGTGTTGCGGATTCTTGCAGCCAGGATCGCCAGTACAGTCAAGTCAAGAATGCTTTCAGCAGAAACACCAGACGCTCTGTAGACGCAAAAGCCATCTAGGAGCCCGAAACATTCTGCTCAAAGGCCTAGGACCGGTTGAAGGCAATGAAACTGAGCACCACGCGTAGGGCACAGGACAGGTTTACAGCTCCGGCGAATCAGCCCTGTGGAGAACATTGAACGCTTTTTCAACACGATGGCTAGTATAGTTGGCTACCTGGTGCAACGAATCACGAAGTTAGCCGCAGCACGCTCGTGGTCACTCCGGAGAGTTGTGGCGAGACCCCAGCTGGTAAATTCACCTGATGTAGCTCTCACAAACTTCGACTACCTGCTGGTCTGCATTAGGATCCAGCGTGTAGTCTGTCTTCTTGCAGCACATACATACGATCCTTGCTGCATCGACAGTCGCGAGATCCTCACTTTGCACCGCATTGCACGCTTTCAATAGTCAGTTACGTTCCATAGCACCTCCTGAACTGCTAACGACAGCCAAATCTAGTGTCTACGCCGGGGACAGCGTATGCAGCGGCCTACTGTACAAGTTTACTGCTGCCGTCACAGCAATAGCCCCTGTGACCTCTGCTGGTAACCTATCTGTGACTGCAGGACGCCCGGGAGGGGCTAAGTCAGCTACGATATGGTTCTCCTGCCATGGGACAGCCTGTTCCTGGCAGGTTTTGTGTACAGCGGCTACAGAACAATAGGCAGATGGGTCAAGTACACCGACGACACAGCCAAGGCACAGTCAGGTAATTCAGCAGGTCTTGCAGGCAGCGTTCTGCAGCGCTGGCATCATCACAGCAGTTGGACCAGCATTATGTTTTCGTGTAGCCAAAGCCCCGTCGCAGCAGCACTGGCAGCATCAATCGCAAGCTGGCCAGGTGGCTTAGCCAAGTAAGGGTGTGGCGGTACGTGCGGCCAGCAGCCCCCCAATTACTACAGCAGATTGCAGACTCCCTCAGCAGCAGGATAGGACATAAGTACAGTAACGCCAGTGCAAAGTGCAGGGAAGAAGAATCTAGCATTGAGTGAGCCAGGGAGATATGTGCTTGATGTTGTGGCTAGCCGGAGTCCACAGACTCAATCCCACCGGCTGGCACATGTGATAACTCAGCTTCTAAGGCTCTTACATTACATAAGCAGTAGTCGCTTGCTTCGCTGTTGGTCTAGCAGCGATAGGAGTGGTGAAGCAACTCTTCGGCAGCAGCAAGGCTGAGCTGGGCTGCCACCCACCCTGTGTTTATGTGTGCGTTGGTGGAGGGTGATGGTGGTGGAGGCGGGGTGGGAGTCATACTTGCCCCTTACAGGACAAAGCCTTTATCAGCTACTCATTGTCTGCTGACATGAGTTAGCAGAGCCCACATCGGTAGCAGTTGTCGTACCTGCAGTGAAACCATGTCGTAGTTGCATCTGCAGCTGCTGTTGACGTGTCCAAACTCAAGCGTTTGTCAGCACAGCATCTGTCTTGTATACCACACTGCTCTCTAAATCTACAAGATCTACATTCTAATCCTACAAGAACTACATTCTAAATCTACAAGAACTACATGGAAGCAAGCGATTAGACTCCACTCATGGGGTGTCTCTGTGTGTGTGTGCACTTGCAGATGGTGGTTACATTGAGGGTTTCCGTGACTTCCTGGCAGAGGCAGCAGCTGCAGGAGATCGTGCCAAGAGCACCCCTGGTGTTGGTGCTGATGCCAGCGGCCAGCAGCACCTGTGGCGAGATTGGGCTGGCATGAAAACAAAGCAAAAGCTGGCGCTGCTGGAAGAAATGCACAAGGTAGGTCAATCGGGTTGACGTGAACGGTGTACGCCGCCCAAACGGCTGTACCTCGTGGCATAAATACGTTGTATCTGCACTTGCACAATCATAGGCATGCGGGGACAAGTAGGGGATGTCTCAAACTAGGATGTATCCAATGTTGGTCCTTTGTATTGATCCTTTGTATTGGTATTCCTGCTATGCATGAAGGTTCTTCAGTGGGCTGGCCAGAATCTTGCTGACCGTATTTGACCAAGGGGCCGTCCTGGGCCAGCTCACACACAAGGCCAAAGTCCTGCTGCCACTTCCCTTTGCTCGGAAGGACCTGAGCAGTCCCTATGCGCGCCATTCGGTATGCAAGAAATGCATCCGTGGCCTTGATCAACAAGAGGTGTTGGACCGTGTATCTTTGGCGGTCTGTTAACATTGCCGCCACTGCTGCCGTGACGTTACCAGGTTCTTGAGTGGACAGGCCAAAACCGCGCCTACCGTGTCCTATCAAAGTACGCTGGCACACCCTGGGCCCAGCTCCCACACAAGGCCAAGAAGGAGCTACTGGTTGCCGCTGATCAAATGGACTGGAGCTTCATCAAGGAAGTTGAACAGGTAACAGCGCAGTATATTTATAACAACTTGTGCTGATTTCGGGCAGTTTTGAGTGCTTCACAGGGTTGTCAGCATGCTGCAGATTGTTTGGGCAGCAGCAGTTGCCAGTGGCAACTTGAGGAGGCAATTGACGCCCTATCAATGAAAGCTGGCACTGGCAGAAACCACCAGACTTGCTCAAACTCAAAACATGTGCATCATGTGTTGAACACTGTGACTTCCGCTTTGTTTGTCACTTCTATCGGAGGGCTCAATTATGGGCGGCAACAGTCGCTTGTGGCAGCTCAACGACGCAATTCCTGCCCTATCAGTGGGGCCAGCACTGGCAGATACCCTCATATATGACTTCTGCCAAGGGGGTTTACGAGTCTCATGTGTCTCTCAAATTGTTTTGTACCACAAGTAACATATCACCTGCATGCAACATCGCTGCCCAAACACGTGCTGCAATTGTGCCATGTACTGCCTACAGGAGGGTTCAATACTTGGCAGCAACAGCCGCCTGTGGCAGCTCAACGAGGCAATTCCCGCCCTCTCAGTGGAACCTGCGCTGGCAGAAGCCCTTATCGAAGATGCCAAAGGCCTGCAAGGCCTTGTTCAGTCTGCAGATACTGCTGTCAATGAGTTGTTGACCAGTCAACAGGGTGCAGTTATTGCTGCACTCAGTCCAGCACAAGACCTACAGGCAAGTGCTCATATTCCCATCCCTCTTTGTGAAGCGTTTCTTGGACTATTTGTGGTGCAGTTCATGCTGTATCAAGCCTGGTTTGTTGATGTAGTGTGATAGTGCACCAACAGAACAGTGTGGCTACCACAAGAAAAGCAACCCAGTGGTGGTTGGGCCCTCTGATTTGGGCAATTTGTCTTAGCGAGTTTGACAATCGATTGATAAGTCTTTCATGCCCAGCTAGACACAAGCTTTGTATTGATGATGTGACACAATTAAGCTCGGTGGTTTCGGCTCTTACAGTGTAATTGTTTGCAGCCTTGCATAGAGTTGGTTTTGTTGCGCGAGACAGCCCAAAATGGCCTGGGCTTCTTGTGACCTGGCCCCTGAACACCTAGCCTAAGACCTCAACTGGCGGTGCCAACAAACAAAGACTTTTTGTTCTCAGATTCTTGTGCTCATTTGCTGACTACTAGGTGCTCGAAGCCAGACGTAAAGTTGATCTGCTGCGTGAGGCAGCCCAAGGCGGCCTGGGCCTCGGATCCGGTGGCAAAGCTGCTCGCGGCCAGCAGCTTTTGGAGCTACTCCGTAGCATAGCCCTAACCCCCGCCGACGCTGCTGCCAGCGACGCCAAGGCGGCAGCAGCAGCAGCACTCGATGAGGCAGCTGATCAGGCTGTATCAGGACTCAAAGATCAGCATGGAACTGCCCTGGCAGCAGCAGTGGCAGCAGCGCGGGCCCAGGCTGTGGCAGCAGCACTGCAGAGGCAGATCAGGTTTAGTCATGGCAAGGCGCCGTTGAGTGCTGGCACTGCTGCTGCTGTGGTGTCGGTGGCAGCAGATGAGTTGGCAGCAGCGATGGAGAACCTCGGACAAGTTGATGCTGGACTGTCGGCAAAGAGGTACGTTACAATTTTGAATGGTTATTCCTGTCACAAAGTAACAGGATACATAACATTCTGTTATCTAGGGACTGTTGTTGTGTCACGGCGTTATGTGCATCAGGAAGTGGCAAGCCCTGTTAATTTGCATCATCACACAAGTGGAAAGCAAATCAAGGGGGCATCCACGAATACCCCCAAGGGAGATCACATATCATCCCTCATCTTGTCATTCTGTTAATAACATTGTCAATTCCAATGTTATCTTATGTGTTACTTTTTCTGCAGGGTTGCTGCTGAGCACCTGATGTCCATGGCTAGCCTGATCGACAGCACAGCAGCAGCACTGGCAGCAGCAGCAGCATCAGATGAGGAAGATGTGCGGGCACAGTTCAGCGAGTCATGTGACAACTTACAACAGGAAGCTATCAATTATGCTGAGGCTAAGCTAAAGGTACAGTCTGACACGTTGAACTGCTACAGAATGTGTCACATTGTTGTTACACGGTTGTTCACACGATGTATTTCCTAGCATTATTACACCTAGCTGCCTTTTCGAGGCCAGGTTTGTTTGGGCAGGAGCTCTATGGTTGCAATATGCATAACTGATGTGGCATGCTGTTTTGATACATGACATGATATGACACTTGAGTATCACATGATATGACGTCTGATATACACGATATGACATCTAATATCGCATCGTATGACATTTAACAGCTCACGACATGACATCTTGTTTGACATGTCAGTTCCCAGACATGCAGAGCTGCGGCAACGACTGTGCAATACATCACATAACATCGTAACAACCGTCATTACTTCCGTCTCATAGGGTGACTCAGCTAAGGCCACAGTTACCGAAGAAGGTGATGAGTCAGCAGCAGCAGCAGCAGATCCAGCAGCAGCACTCCGCGAGGCACTGGCAGCAGTCCGCACAGCAGCAGCCGATTTGGCGCAGCAGCAGCAGCAGCCGGCAGCAGCAGAAGGTGATGAGTCAGCAAATGGTGATGCTGCTGCTGCTGGCAGCAGCGTTGATGATGTTAGGGAGGCTGTTATGACAGAAGTTAACGAGACTGTTAGACAGGTTGAGGAGCGCACAAAGGCATCTCAGGAGACTGCTTTGCAGGTGTGTTATTTCAACAGTTACAACATGTTATTCTGTATTTGTAACATGTTAAACATCCAGTTCAGTAACTTCAGTTGTGGGTTGGGCATGTGATACGGCACTCTGTGGTTGCTTGGCGCTGGCCCCCAGGACAAGGACACGGCCATATCCAGATGATGTAGGCAGGATCAAATGATCAAGGGCATACGTAATTCAGGGGTCCCACATGGGCATATTTAATTCAGGGGTCCCACATGGGCATATTTAATTCAGGGGTCCCACATGGGCATATTTAATTCAGGGGTCCCACATGGGCATATTTAATTCAGGGGTCCCATGAAGGGCCTCACATATGCCTGACATATGTTGCCCTATGTCTATCCGCAGAACGCACGTTCCCGTGAGCGCATGACATCCCTGCTGAACAAGGCCAAGACCCTGATGACACCCCCAGCAGCAACAGCAGCAGCGGAGGGTGCTGACTCAGCAGCAGCAGCAGGTGATGAGTCGTCAACCGCCATGACGCCTGCTGAGAAGGTTGCTATCACTGAGGAGTATCTCAAGCAGCTGGGCACTCGCCCACTGGCAGCTGCACTGACAGACCTCAACAAGCTGGTGGCAGCAGCAGGTGGGTCTTGGGGTTGTGGCGGTTTTGCTTTTTGGGTCAATTTTGCCAAGTGGCAAGGTGATATGCTGAGTGTACTAGTGACTTAGGTGATTGTTGGGTAGCTATTCTCACTGTTTTATTCGTTGTGATGATCTGGATCAGAGACTGCTACAGCCACATGTCGAAAAGGTTGCTGTTACTGAGGACTATGCCAAGCAGCTGGGCGCTCGACCACTGGAAGCTGCATTGACAGACCTCAACAAGCTTGTGACAGCAGCAGGTGGGTCCAGACTCCAAACGTTTTCTGGGTTACTTTCGTCATTCCAAAAGGTGATGTGCTGACTGCACTTGTGGATAAGTGGTTGCCGGGTGGTGGTTCCCCCTGTTTTGTTTAATCCAAGATTATGCGGGTCAGAAACTGCCACAGCCAGATGTTGAGAAGGTTGCTATCACTGAGGAGTATCTCAAGCAGCTATGTACTCGCCCACTGGCAGCAGCACTGACAGACCTCAACAAGTTGGCGGCAGCAGCAGGTGGGTCTAGGGATCTTTGATTACACAGTCTGGGGCCGGACACCTGACACCGCCGACCTGGGTTGTTGTAACAATATTCAGGTGTGCTAACTGGATGGTCGGCTTTCTATCCCAACCCCACTATAATGTAAGGAATTTGAGCACTATCCTGAGGTCCTAGTTGGGGCTCAACACTTCAGCACACCAGATCGGACCCTTGACACCCCTTTTTGTGCTGATCAGACTCATTTCGTTTTGTCTTCTGCAGGTGACCAGAGTCCTGAGGTCCTAGCCTGGGGCCTGACATTCCAGGCCGCCAGCCTGGACTCCCTGAAACGCCTGGGTGAACTCCTGAGCGAGATCGAGCTGGCGGAGGCTGTCATGACCCTGGAGTTGGGACCTAACGTTATTAACACGTGCCAGAAACTGACAAGTTATATGGAGCGGGTGAAGGCTATGCATCGGGAGGAGGAGCAGAAGGGGGAAGCTGGTGTGGAGGCGGAGGAAGGTGTGTAATTTCTGTATGTTACTTTGGTGTGTTATTTTTATCTGGTTTGTTGATCTGTGTGTGTTGTTTTTGTGTGTTGATTAGTGCTTGCTTGTGAAGGGCTGAAGTGGACTTCTATCAGTGACTTATTACTGGTGTGATTATTGTGTCCACTGACTGTGTCCCACATAATCATCTGCAGCCGATCTCCCCACGATGTGCCTTCCGTTCAAGTGTAACGTCAGGTGCATTCAGGTTATCATAAAACCATGCGTGGTGCGCCATTGCTTATTTGAGAGCATGTAATAAATGCAAAAGTTCATATTTCATACTGTTGTGATGTGATCTGTTACACCTTTTTAGGGGCATGCATAGGCTCCCAGCACTGACAGCACTGGGAGCCTATGTATGCCCCCCAACAAGTGTAACAGATCCAATCGCAACAGTATGCACATGTGAGGTTTCCTGACCATGATCTAATCAGTGTGGGTTGCCCAATTGCCCAACATCGCCACAGGTGTACATAGCAGATGAACATTTCTGCTTCATTTCATTGTCAGCCAGCTGCTGTGCCCTCACTGTCCGATGCAGATCGATAGACTATCGCTGGTCATATCTGCGGTGCCTGGGCTGATGCATCACTGTGCCACAATCTCCAGTAGTTTCTGCCCACACTTCTTTGCTGTGGACTGAATATCTTCTGGTAGAACCTGTGTTCCTTGGGCTGATGCAGTACCACACAGACACTGTAGCATGACCGTCAATTTCCAGTGTTAGATATCCCTCCGAATCATGCATTATGCATTGATTTCCTAAGGCAAGCAGTCACACATTGCCCCGCCCGCTGCCTATTTGCTGTCGTTCACAGATCAAGAGCCTGAGACATATATGAAGCTCAGGCTGATGCAATACCACACATACACTGTAGCATGACCTCCAAATCCAATGTCCGGAACCCATCATGATGTTGTTCATTCCTATCTCGTTCAGTGACATGATTGCCTTATCGACTGCGTATTTGCTGCCCTTGACAAAATTAAGAGACTGAGTATCTGCTGGTGGATCCTATAATGCTCAGGCTGATGCAATACCCCACATACACTGTAGCACGATCTTGAAATTCGATGTCCGATATCGCTTATGATCAGTAACACAACTGCCCCGCCCACTGCGTATCTGCTGCCCTTCACAGATCAAGAGACTGAGTATCTGCTGGTGGAACCTGTGGTGCCTGCAGGTGAGAGAGGGGGGTGGGAGGGGGCTACTGCTGCTGCTGCCAGCTCAGCACTGCTGCCAGGGCAATTCTGCTGCTGCCAGCATGGTCTTGTATCCGTATCATGCCTTAAACACTCCAAGCCCTGTATACACTGTATTGGACACAGCATGCAAAGTTTGTTCATCCCTGAAAAAACACACCAACAATATTCACTACTAGCTTGATGAACATCCTCTTACTTTGTTTTGTCCCAGCTTACTCCAATCCAAAGCTGTTTATCTCTACGGTTGTTGCAGATGCAGCGGCACCCAAGAAGGTGGAGATGTCCCCCAACACATCTAAGGAGTTGGAAGCAATAGATAGATGCTCAACACTGGTGGATGATCTGCACAAAGATGGTTTGGTTGTTCTGGGTCTGTCTGGTGCCCAGTACAGACAGCTGGCACAACTGAAAGAAGCCGTTGGACAGCTGACAGTCGGTATGGACGCCCTCAAGTATGACAGGTAGGCGTGTGTCATACGGCAACCGATTATTTCATGCGCGTGTGACAGACTGCATGTGACACTAGACCAATCACACCCCGAGGAGTGAACCATTGCTGCGAAATATGAGGGGCCGCAGTCAACTAATTACATTGCAAAGGGTACATAACCCTGCAGGGTGTTACTGCATTGGTCTGTAGGTGTGTGACCGCCCTGAAAGATGTTTCAGCTCAGCTTGGCCCCATTGGGGCCGCTATACAAACCAAGCTGGCTGACACTACAGACGAAGGACTGCGGGAACTGATGCAGAAGCAGAAGACACTGGCAGTGGAGCTCTACCAGAAGTTGCAGGTGTGATTTGAGAGAATACATAACGTTTTCTTTACTTCTGCATGCTAGCGGCTTGTTGGCTTTTGAATCATACCCAGCATGCTGTTAGCGTTTGCGTCCAACTGCTCACGACATATTGGACCCCAAGCAGGGGTTGCTCCTGCGAAGGCATTATTGCGCAGCTGCTTGGTTGCAGGGATATTGCAACAGTGTATGTATGTAAGCTACCCACCAGCCATAGCTCTATGGACATCGGCCCCGCGCCCCATTTCAGAGGCGGAAACAACACGCAAAGCAATGATATTGCAACAGTGTGTTGGATATTCTTGTGCAGGTCAGGGCTGTACATCTTGAACATGATCGAATGACTGGAACCCACCATATTCGCCTTCCTGTGCACAAACACCTGTACTGCCTGTGAATCACCTGTGCATTGCTGCACAAACGGCCTGTAAAGCAAGAACCAAATGATGTATATACTGCTAAAACCTATCAGTGCAGACCCCTCCTCAGTCCCCTTGAAACCCCCAAACAGACTCCTAAATCTGCCTGACTGTTTTGAGTCAGTCAACTGCTCCTGCCTTCTCAACTCTGTCCGGTCAAACCATGCAAGAAGCCACCTACAAGCATGCAGAACACAACACAGCTGTGCTATGCTCATGATGTATGCAGTAACCTCCTGGTGCAGAAATCATCTTGAGCAATGTATTGTAGAACTGTAGTTGTGTTTGCAACCTGCTGTTACTGGCTCCTAACTGGCTCCTAACTGGACGATCATTACTATTTGTCACTTACATGTAGCTTCGTGGCTGCGCTGCTGCTGCTGCTGCTGCTGTTAGGCATTCCTGTCCTTTGAGGACAATGTCCGTGGACCACTGAAGAAGTCTCTCAGGGAACTGGCAAGCTTGGCAGGTAGGTGTCAAACATGTTGAACATGTCACAGACTCTGGCAGTGTGCCCATCAGGATTGCCATCCTCACAAATGGATGCTATTAGCATTTGTATCTGTCTATCAATTTGTTCACTGACTTGGCCACTGACCTGCGGATGGTCCTCAAGTCAGTGGCCAAGCCAGTGAACAAATGTATAGACGGATACAAATGCTAATAGCATCCATGTGCTGGCTTCTGGTGGCTTGGCAGGTTGGTTCAAACATGTTTTACCAGCCGTAAATATGCTGTCGTCAGTAAGATGGACATAACAGCTGGTTACAATCTGCCTGTGAAACATTGGGCGCGCGGCCAATGGCCGCAAGGCTATGGCCGGCTGGTAACACTTATCAAGTATGATACTAGCCACAGACCCTGTCAGTGCTCCAACCAGGATTGCCATCCTTGCAATTAGTGATGCAATTAGCATGTGTATTCGTCTTCAAATATGTATACTCAGTGACTTTGTTCACTGACTTGAGGAATGTTCAGGGGCTTGCCAGGCAGGTTCAATCATGGTGTACTACCCGTGTTTATTTGTCGTAAACAATCTGCCTGTATATCATCGGGCGCGGGGGCGATGGCCGTATGGCTATGGCTGTATGTATTCGTCCAGAGTCTATGTATTGTACCCATCAGGGTTGCCACCGCTGCAGATAGATGCTATCAGCATTTGCATCCGTCTATCAAAGTGTTCACTGACTTGAGAACTGGCTGGAGAACTGTTCAGGGTCTTAGCAGGTTCATGTAGGCAGGTTGTACTGCAGACCTGTGATTGTTGCTGCTGCTGCTGCCGCCAACGATGCAGGTGGTATTGGAGCCCCCCGCACAACATCTGGTTGTGAGGCGGCAACACTAAGATTAGAAATGGCACAAGAAACAACCACAAAACTGCAAGAAGTCCTGTCTCACCTTTCCCTATTTGTATGTGTCTTTCAAGTGCCGCCACTGCTGCTGCTGCTGTTACATCACAGGTGGTATTGGAGCCCCCCGAACAACATCTGGTTGTGAGGCGGCAACGCTGAAGTTGGAAATGGCACAAGAAGAAGCTGAAAAGCTGCAGGAGGCGTTGTCACATCTGGCGACATCCACCAGCGGGGATGAAAAGTCATCTGATGTTGGGCCTGGGCCCTCGGCTGACAGTGTGCAGGCAACACAGAAGATTGTAGAGGCACTGGAGGTAAATGCTCATGACTACAAGTTACAGTTGTTGAGTCATAGTTGACAGTGAATAGTTTCAAATGAGTCAATTTCAGGTGGCAGAGTATTTCTCTTGTGGCACTCTGGATTGTCAAAGTTGGTACCTGCACAAGCGGGGATGAAAAGTCAGCTAGTGTGGCACCTGGGCCCTCGGCTGACAGTGTGCAGGCAACACAGAAGATTGTAGAGGCACTGGAGGTGAATGCTCATGACTACAAGTTATAGTTGCTTAGTCGTAGTTGACAGTGACAAGTTTCAAATGAGTCAATCTCAGGTGGCAGAGTATTTCTGTTGTAGCAGTCTGAAGTGTTACATCTGGTGACATCCACAAGTGGGGATGAAAGCTCAGCTAGTGTGGCACCTGGGCCCTCGGCTGATAGTGTGCAGACGACACAGAAGATTGAAGTGGCAATGAAGGTGAAGTAATGAGTCGGCACACCAGTCTGGCTTGGATTGGTAACTGAGATCCCATCCCTGTTTGAGATATCACCTTCAACTGGTTGCAGATCTAGTTGCCTCAACTGTTACTTGCTCTGTTGTCTCCAGGGTGACATTGAAGCCCTGCAGGCCGGCCTGTCCACCCTCACAGCTCATGTCGCCCTGCATACCCGTGCCATGAATTCTGAGCTAACACCCACTCTAGTACTCCAGGTCTTTGACCTTTATAAGTTCACGCTGCATGGCACTGCAGCTTTGCCAGTGCATCTATCTTGTTGCATTGGCTCCGTAACTTTTACACTGAGGAGGCTTTCTGAGGCGGCCCACCGCTCTAGCTATTGTGCAACCGCTGGTTCTTGGAGAAAGCCATTCCTTTGTGATGTCAGCTTCGACAGGTTGCAGATGAATAACTGTTACTTGCTGTGTTGTCTTCAGGGTGACATTGAAGCCCTGCAGGCCAGCCTATCCACCCTTACAGCTCATGTGGCTCTACGTGCTCGTGCCATGAACTCTGAAGTAGCAGCAGCGGCAGCAGCAGCAGGAGTGGAGGGCGCAGATCTGGACCTTAACACTTTGGAAGACATGACACCTGAACGTAAGCAAACAAGCCAACCTGCATGATAGTTTGCAAATCATGCTCTGATGTGTGTTGTGCGTGGTCGTGCAAACCGGATCAGTTTCCTGGTCTGCTACATGCATCTTTAGTCCCTGCAAAAGATTTGAAGTTGATCTCAACAATTATACATTAAATACTTCATTGTGCACAGTACGTAAGCATGTTACCTCTTGGATCCATGCAGTCAGTTTCTACAGCTAGTGATTCATCCAAAGCAGATCCCAGCTAGCAGCAGTGTTGTTTTTCTTGCTCAACGGGATTGCTTAACGGGATTGTGCATATTACAAAGCTATCTGGACCGTGTTGGTAACAACTTGCTCATAACATAGCAAACAGGCTTGCTATGATGTCAGCTACAGTTGTATGAGCACCACAGACAGAACCTGCAACAGTATATCTTTAAGTGGTGTCTGGCGCCTCAACAGTGCACTGGAACATCAACTACACATTCTTGATGATGCCTTAGACAAGGCAATAGACGTGCACATAAGGCAACTGAAAGTGCACACGACCTGCCCCTGTGACTACTATGCAGATGTTATTAGGCCATTCACCTGGCCTTAAACTCCACAGTCGATGCTATCAGGCCTGTCAAACTTCTGCTTGCCCCCAACCTGCTGCACTGTGACATGTGCTGCAATTGGCATTTTTATTTTCAACTAGTTCTGCATAAAGTCATTCTGTAAGAGTTTGTATCTGTAAGAGTTTGTATTTGTATCAACGCTTGCGCAGTGGACCACCCTCTCCACATCCTAGGCAACGACTCAAATTCGAAGCCCGCCCCCAACCATCTGCATCCTGAAATGTGCTGCAAATAGCTATTCGTCCAGGGTTTTATTCAATCTGCAATCATGCCAGTAAGAGTTTGTATCTGTGTTCCAACATTTGCGCAGTGGACAACCTCTCCACATCCTAGGCAACGCCTCAAAGTTGAAGCTCGCACCGGCTACATCTTGAAATTTGCTGCAAATTGCAAATGCATTTAGGGTTTTTAATATGCAATCATGCCAGTGAGTAGTTTGTGTGTGTGTTGTAACATCTGCGCAGTTGACCACCCTCTCCACATCCTAGGCAACGCCTCAAATGTGAAACCCGCCCCCAACCATCTGCTCCTGAATTGCGCTGCAGATAGCAAATTCACCTAGCAATTTACTTCAGTCTGCCAGTAAGTTGTTTGTGACTGTGTTGTATCACTTGCGCAGTGGACCACCCACATCCTGGGGAACGCCTCAAATCTGAAGCCCGCCCCCAACCATCTACATCCTGAAATGTGCTGCAAATAGCAAACTCATCTACGGTAATACCAAAATCTGCGGTCCTAAACCCTACGTCAGTGAGTAGTTTGTATCTGTGTTTCACATTTGCGCAGTGGATCACCCTCTGCACATCCTAGGCAACGCTTCAGACGAGCAGCAAGCCAGCTGGGAGTCCATCGGCTTCGAGCAAATCGCCCGCGGCCGCGTAGCAGCAGTCCTCATTGCCACATCAGCAGCAGATTCAGCAGCAGCAGCAACAGCAGGAGCTGCTGATGGTACCCCTAAGGTGGCATTGTCTGTTGCTGGGCTGCCGAGCGGCAAAAGTGTGCTGCAGTTAACTGCTGAGAGGGTTTTGAGGTTACAGCGGCTGGCGGCTACTAGCACATTCGGCAAGAATGCACCTGTGTCGAGGCAGATTAACTGGTAAGGGTTTGCTGGTGATCAGAACCATGCGGCCGTGATTGCTGGAAGCCTGTATGCTTGTTGAAGGTGTAACAGGTCTAGTAGAACAGACAATGGATGGTTGTCTGTGTTGCAACTTGAAGATATTGATTTAGGGCTGCCCTGGGTGGCCGTGGTAGGGCGGCCATAGCGATTGAGTCGTCTGTATAGTCTGTCGCGTCCCTTCTGCATGGCACACTGGACAGCTCTGGCATCTACCATATCTGCATTGGCTCAGTCACTCTTTTACAACGTCTGAGTACCTGCATACACAGAGCTAACCAGCTAGCCAGACTGCTGCACACTGGTGTTGTAGTTGATGACCTGAGCTGCGTGTCATTCTGCACTCATCATTCCACACTCAGCACTCCAGCAGCTTATATGAGAACCTTAACCACCCGTTGTTTGAGCCATTGTTTGTGTGTTTGTTGCCCAGCAAGAAAGTTGCAGCAGTAGTGGGAGTTGTGGATCTCAACACGGGTGGAAAAAAAGCCATGTCGGATGCTGTATCTTCAGCTATCATATGGCGCTGGCTTCATGCTGTAGGTACATTATGACATCACCTGCCACACACGACAAGCTCGCAGCCGCCCTCAAGGAGCACCACTACTTCGGACTGAACCCCACCCAAGTGCATCTCTTTAACTGCAAAACCGCACCACCAGCCTTCGCCGGCGAGCCACTCAGAGCCCTGACCCTCGGAACAGCAACCCTCAGCCGTGGCGGACCCGGCTCCGGCGATGTCTTTGCCACCCTGAAGCGCAGCGGAGCCCTCGGACATATGAAGCGGTCCGGAGTCCGACATGTCGAGATCAACGCCGTGGATGACAACATCCTCGCTCGTCCGGCGGATCCCATGTTCATCGGATTCTGCATCGACTCTAGAGTCGACGGCGCGGCGAAGATCGTTGAGCCACAGTCCGTGGCCTCAACGTATGCTGCTGTGATGTCGGACAAGTCCGTCGGATCCGGCGAGGAGGGCGCCGTGGCGGATGACTTGCAGGAGAGCATTGGATTCACAGCACCGGCGATCGGGTCTTACTACTTCACATTTGCTGCATTGAATCGGACTGCTGAATACTGCGACAAGAACCCGCTGGCTATGTATAGGATGGTGCCAAATGCCAAGATTCCAAGCAAGGCTCCCCCACCAGCTATGACTGTTAATCTGCCGCCAAATGCTACCCAAGCACAGCGCATGCAGGTGAGGTGTCACTGCCGGCCAGGTGGTATGTTGGTTATCATCGCTACTGTGGTTTGCAATCAGCACATCTTGCTTTTGCAACCAAGGTGCTTGCTGCAAGACTGGTTGGCTCTTCAGTGACTAGGTACGTTCATATTCTTGTGCGTGTAAGGGGGGGAGGGTGTTTTGATTGATTGCAAAATTCTCAGGAGATGCCTTGAGCAGATAGGCCAGCTTCTGGACTGTGTCACGTGATTGATACAGCCTCAATGTTTGAAAGCATTTTACAGCATCAGGTGTTTTCGACACAGTTGCTGTCTGTGCCTTTTTCAAAGGTCTGCAAACCCGAAATTTCGTTCGCTCTCAAACCCAATCTCAATACATAAGCATTTGAAGCCACACAACTGCTGCTCCTGCTGTTGCTGCTGTTTCAGGCCCAGCAAGCTATCATTGCTGCCCAGCATGCCGCTGCTGCTGCACCAGCAAAGGCTGTAGAGGGTTTCATTCCTACACGGGTTATCAGCGATGTATTCTGTGCCACAGGTGCGGGGCTTTTCCAGTTTGAAGATCTCTTCTGCATGTACCTTTCACAGAGCAGGGCTATGCAGCTGGACAGATACAGGTGCATGGTTCAGCTACCAGAAAGCATTAGGATGGGTTTTGCTTAGTCCACACAGGCCGCTAGTGAACCAGCAGCCTTCATTTGGAGTCGTACTGGGAAACCTCCACGCACATGTACCCACACATCTCCCTCCCTCAACTTATGCTAACGCTCTAGCCGGAGTGCATTCAGCCATGCAGCCTTCATGGCATTCAGCCTTCATGGTCCATGAATAATGATTGTAGCCAAGCTGAGCACTTGCCTCACAGCACCAGCTCTGCGTCAAGCGTCATGCAACGGACCCTTATGCGAAAGTGTGTTACTTGCTATCCCTCTGGGTCTGCACGTATCCACAACCTACACAAATGTAACTTGTTTGTAACATGCAGATGACAGCCCACTAGCTGGCGCCAGCCTGGCATACCTAGCAGTAGAGAAGGATGAGGAGTTCAGTCCTGTCTTTGGTGGTGGGCCTCATCTGATTACACCCGAGCCTGAGATTGCAGCAGGAGATCTGCTGGCGCTGACCACAGGGTGAGCCATAACTACATAACTATCTCATTGCTCGTTTGTCATAGAGAGCACAAGTTAATCACAGTGTGTACTTGCAGCTTTGCCTCTCTCTATAACTGGTTGTGACATGCTGTTATCATATCTGTAAGCTAGTGTGTTTGCAGCAGCCCGACTATCTACATGTTATCGCTGTGCATCATATGTAGAAGTGACTGAGCCAATGCAACAGGATAGATGCGCTGGCAAGCTGTCATGCCGTGCATGGGATACGCCACACGAGAAAGTCTTGTAGCTGAGCAGTATACAACCCTGTCACAAAAGCCTGGAGTTGTCGTTGACCTGCACCCCAAAATGTCTGCAATGCGTGACCTCAACACATACCACTGTCTCTGTGATTGGGCTACTGTGTTATCATCAAGCATCTTTCTCTGCGGCTCTTGCCGCATGCGCATATCTAGAACCATAAACCCTAAATCCTACAGGCAAGCCAGCTTTGTTAACAAGCACGCATGCTTTTGCCTCTCCAGTCTGCTCGCTTTCTGAATGTCCACCAAATATTACGAAATTGTCACTTCTGTTTATGTCTGACTGTAGGTGGGTGGAGGCTCAAGGAGCTGTGGTAGAGTCTGAGGAAGGTGTCGAAGTGTCTCCGTTAGTCAGCTACGCCGGGGAGGGTCTAGAGATCCTAGCATCCGAGGGCCGTGTGTTTGCAGATCCTTACGAGCTCACACTACAAGGTGCAACCGACGAGGGCAAAGCCAAGCATAATGCCGGGCAGTGGGCAGTACCGCTGTTGGCAGCTTATGTTGTGGGGGCGGGGTTAGCTGTAGCCAAGCAAGTGGCAGGAAGCAAATAGACAGTTTGAGATATTGATATGAAGGGGACTGAGTGGTTTTCTGGTTGCAATACGTTTTTGGTAGTTTGTTGCAGAACATGCAACATGTCATTGGCCCAGTTCATTTTACATGTGAAGTGAAGGAGCTCCTTCATCTCATATAGCTCCCACCTTCGACGATTGTTACCGTAGGTAGGGCCGTAGGTTACCTGGGACTCATAGCAAGCAGGAGACATACGTTTCCCCAGTTATAGAAGCCTTGAAGGTGTAAAATGCCGCCTTCTCATCGGCGATGAATATCAAATGCAGTGTATGCGTGACCGCTGTGCGGTCTGTACTGCTGAGCCAGGCGGTGCGCACCGCCTCTGCATGCAGAGCACCGGTCGTGGATGTGACCGCCAGTTTTGGAGAGCAGCAAGGATCACAGACCCCTGATGAGAACATCGTGTCGCCTCCGACTGACGTCCGACGTCACTGACATCGAAGCCTTCGAAGTTCGGCTGTGCCCATGGCTTCGGGTCGACAACGACATCAGTTGGTGTCAGGGCTGCAGCGAGCTTAAGGACCCGATCAAACACTGCCACATACGATTACCCTGATTGCTTGCTTTGCATAGCAGCAAAGCAACACGCATGTGATGCATTGTACGAACTCCGTCGCAGCATGAACCTACTTTTACCAAAACCACCGCAGAATTGGACAGGGGAAGCAGTACATCCACAACCGAGACCTCAGTGATCAGATCTGATATTGTCACCAAAGCTTGGAACCACAGTCAATGAAATGCTACAACTAGCTACAACACTCGGTAGCTGTTGCTGTGAATGTGCGCCTTGTGAGCTTGGTGGACCAAATGTTTGCAGTGCAACAGCATGCATTGTAAGCTAAAGCATGCAGAACCTGACGATGCACAAGGCACTTTGACTCTCAAAGTCAGCAGTAGTTAACTGCTAAGCCGCCATATACTCGAAGTCAAACAGCCCCTGCCACAGCATCACTGATGTTGAACATACATACCGTGTGTATACTGTGATGTGCAGCCATGTGGAATCACAAGCATGCATTGGCAGTTGGCGGACCAAATGCTGCTGAAACCAGCAAAACATTGTAACCGAGCTCACCCGCCATGTCTACACGTTGAAAAGTTCATGCAAAAATATGATGCAAGGCGTGCTTACAAGTTGGTACACGTCCCAGTTTCAAACCTGGCAGCAATGACCACAGGCGTGGAACAAGAGGCTGTAGTACTTGGACCACGCTGGCCAGCTATTGATGGTGACCAAAGACGGTCACTGTGGACACCAAATCCTTCTCAAGAAGCAGGATATATTCCAACAGTTTGATACACGCACTTGGGCTTGGCAGACCAATTGAAGCTGCACAGCAGACCTTGTAACCAAGACTCAAATCTCAACTGGACACCATTGTGGGCGACCCAGCAGCCAATAAGGCTCGGCGGACCAAAGGGTTCTGCGCCAGCATACGCTGTAATGAAGCACTCACAAGCAGCATAAAAGCCTTTGAATATGCAATGCCATTGCAGCGGCTGCATGCAGGGGTTGTTCAACATGCGATCATGCATTCATCGTTTGCCAGCCCAGTAATCAAGCTGGCAGCAATAACCACCACAGGCGTGGGGTAGATGCTGCAATACTCCGACAACGCTAACCAGCTGATGGCTTGTGACCAAAACAGTCACTGTGGACACCAATCCGTCATATACGACGGATAGAGAAAGGCTGTATTCTGTCACTTTGACACATGCAGATAAATGAAGCTGCAGCAGCAGACCTTGTAACCAAGACTCAATCAAAAAACTGGACACCATTGTGGGCGACCCAGCAGTCAATCAGGCTCGGCGGACCAAAGGTTCTGTGTCACACACGCTGTAATAAAGAACTCACAAGCACTGTAAGGGTAAGGTAATTGGCTGCATGCAGCCACTACGAAATATGCAATCATGCACTCATTGTTTTGCCAGCCGATATCATATGCTGGGTAGTACCAATACAGCTCATGCTGGAATCAAGCTCATATGGTGACTGCAACCTTGGGAGAATAAGTCAGACAGTCCAGTGCACCAAATTTGGCAGGCAATGCACACTGCAATACGCTGCAATACACAGTACTGTTGATAGTATTATCTGTTGCAATCTGCAATAACAGACCGTAATCACCTGCGGTCACCGTTGTTGGCAACAGTTCCGCTGTCATGCATAACGCACGACATTCAGACAGGAGATACACTGCATACTATGTACACTGTGCAACAGCAGCTGCCTGGTGCAGACAGATCCGTGAAAGATCTGTGCAATGCCAAGCCTCTCGTGACCATATAATTGTATACAAATAGACCTGTGCTCAGCATGCAGCAAGCACTGGATGGACATTGCTTTTGATACTCGCTATACCGTTGGTAACACGCTAGCAAACTTTCATCATGTGATACTGCGTAATTCAGTAGCAGCTGGCTCCCAGACACACTTTACCACAAGCATCACAAGCATAGAAAGATGCCCAGGCCCTTGATCCTTGCCTCGATCTCCAGAAACACAGCATAAAAGCAAACCAGCAGACTCTGGGCCCTCCAAGATATCTGATGCAGCTCTCCCGGGCAACTGTGAATAATGTTAGTAATCTTATCATGCCCAGGCACGCCTCAACAAAAAGCTAGGCAGCATCCAATGGTAGCCTGATACTGTAGTACATGTGGTGAAGGGCGGCCCTGCACCACATGTACTACAGTATCAGGCTACCACACACACTGCAAGACAGCAACACGTATTGCTGCATCCTTGTACAAGCACATGTGAGCACAAACACAAACAGCACAGTTACAGTCTTACACAGGACTCAGATGCACCGCAGCACATCAAGCAATGCACACAGCACCTCCTGCAAGCAGCCCCTTGCTGATCTGCTAGAACTCTCATGGCACCCGGTAGTACGCGGTTGATGCTACAGTTGAAACTTGATAACCTTAAACCAATCTGCACTGGAAGCACACTTGCAGGGTTTGAGCAATGGTATTACCCAGCGCTATTCAGCTGCCAGCACTCTTCTGGAATGTAGCTGCAGACCGACAGCAACCAACCGTCAGTGTTGATCACAGGTGAGAGCCAAGCAGAAGAGAATCACAGACACAAACATGTACATGCAAAAAAGCTTCAGAATGTCTGCTGATTTGAGTTGAATATGCAAATGCAGTGCCAAACCCACGGTCCACGCCATGCAATGCCATGCTGACAATCCCTGAGCTGAATTTAGATACCGTAGATCTACACAGATCTAGACAAACAGGCTGATCCACAATCCAGTTGCGGTTTGATATTCACAAACCGCAACTGACGGTCAGTGTTGATCACAGGTGAGATTCAAGCAGGGAAATCACAGCCACAAACATGTGCATGCAATGAACACTACAAATTCTTCAGACCGTTTGCCAATTTGAGGCAAATGCGCACATGCATTGACAAAGCCACGGTGGCCCATGCCATGCATTGCTGGCGCCCCTGAGCTGAATCTAGATACAGTAGTCGACATGATCATCCACAATCGAGTTGGGGTTTGAAACCTGCAATAGCATGATAGCTGCACTAAGCTTCATAAGCCAATTGTATTACGCTCCTCTAAACTCCTGCAGCGGGGTTGAGTTGGTAAGTCAGATCCCCCCCCAAGTACAGTCACGCGCTGTCGATTCCAAATACTGTATTAACACTCACACATGCAACATCAACACTGTCCTTCACACATACTAATCATTCATGTACCCAATGCACACACTTGTGAATCCAAACCAGCACACACACAATTGAGTTTACTCTCCAGCACAAGATAGATTCCTTCTCTGCTAGTATACACAACTGTCTTGCTTTGACAACTGTTGCTTTATCACCCGTAGCACTCCTAGAAGCTTACAAGCCACAATACACATGTTGTGTTTCGCATGCCCGGTGTGTGCGCCTCAGAGATGCTTAGAAGCAGACAAGCACACACACACAACACAACCCAACATGCCCTAGCGCACAACCCCTAATTTCTGGTGTTTTATTAGGTGACTGAAACCGTGGCACAAGATAATACATCATCGGGGTGGTCAGCCTCCACAGGTTTCAATGCTGTCTCGAGGTTTCACAGACCTGGAATACAACCCTAGGGCGTCTGAAGTCCTCGCAGTATCTCAAT
>NSMO01000144.1:0-21196 GCA_002588565.1 Coelastrella sp. UTEX B 3026
GCATCACCTGCAGGAACTGGTGCTTAATGGGTGCAAGCAGCTGACGCACTTGCCAGCATCCTTTGGGCAGTTGACAGCAGTTACACGGCTGAGCTTAAGCGAGTGCAGCTGCTTGTTGGAGCTGCCAGATGGGTTGGGCCAGCTGCATCACCTGCAGGAACTGGTGCTTAATGGGTGCAAGCAGCTGACGCACTTGCCAGCATCCTTTGGGCAGTTGACAGGAATTACTGGACTTACACTGAAGGCTTGCGTAAAACTGCAGGAATTGCCTGAGCAGGTGGGGCAGTGGCGGTGCTTGAAACAGCTGCTGATGGTTGAGTGTAAGCAGTTGACACGTTTGCCGACATCCATGGGTGAAATGCAGGCATTAGCACTCCTTGATCTATCAGAGTGTAGCAGCTTACAGGAGCTCCCAGATGACATATGCCTCATAAAGAGGTTGTGGACGCTGATCCTGATTAACTGCAGCAGCCTGGTGAAACTTCCTCAGTCATTTGGGCAGATGAATCTGCACGACTTGTACTTGGATGGGTGCAGTAGCCTGGTGGAGTTGCCAGAATCATTGGGCAATTTGACTCCTCTGAATACATTGGACCTCTCTGGTTGCACAAGCTTGCGGTCTTTACCAGACTCCATTGGGCACTTGACAAATCTGCAGCTCTTTTTGTTGGATAAGTGTGCGAGCATCAGAACACTACCAGAAAGCTTGGGGCAGCTTACCGGGCTACAAGAGTTGTGGTTGGGCAAGTGTGGCAGCTTAGACCAACTTCCATCAATTGGTAGCTTGACTAGCATTCTGAAGCTGGGCTTGATGGATTGCCACTCCTTAAAAAAGCTGCCGGAGAGTTTGGGTGAGCTGCATTTGTTAGAGGAGCTATGGATCAGCAACTGCTGCAGGCTTGAGCAGCTCCCCAAAAGCTTGGGCCAGCTAGCGAAGCTCCGGCTGTTGTTTTTATCCGGTTGCAGTTGCCTAAAGAGCTTGCCACCATCTATCTGGGACTTGACAACATTGCAGCAGTTGCATCTACAGCAATGCAATAGCCTTACCAACTTTCCACAGCACGTTCCGGCACTAGACATTGCAGCAGTGATAACCAGTAGCACTTCATCACATCGCTACAAGCAGGTGCTACAAGACTATTTGGAGGGCAAGCAAACCGCAGGGCTGCAGCACTTGTTGAGATTACGCATAGAAAGTTGCGAGCAGCTACAAGAGTTACCAGTCTCCTTGGGCCAGATGTCTTCCCTAACAGCTTTGCATATTGTATCATGCAACCAGCTCACCACAGTGCCAGAGTCAGTGGGCCAGCTTTGGGGGCTAATCGAGTTGAACATAACTGATTGTGGCGGCATCGTGAGCCTTCCTAGCACTATATCCAGTATGTCAGCGCTGCAGCAACTGGTGTTGATGAGATGCATTGGCATAACCTGCATACCCGAGTTGTTAGGAATGTCTAGTCTTAAGGTATTGCAGTTGGTTGGGTGCAGTAGCTTAGCTCAGCTGCCAGAGTCATTGGCCCAGCTTGCCACGGTCAACACCGTGAGCTTGGCTCACTGTAGCACCTTGTCTCAGTTGCCAACTTACATGGATGGCATGGAGGGTCTCACACACCTGGACATTAGCTTTTGTCACAGCTTGGATGTCTTGCCTAGGAAGATGCCAGCCAGTTTGGAGCGGCTCAACATGTCATATTGCCACCATACTGACATGTTGGCCGAGCAGCTTAGCGACCTGGCAGTTGACATGCCACACGTCAAGGTAGTGTTGCAAGGTTGGGATGCACTGTTAGGCAAGCAACAGGGTGAGCAACACCTGAAGGACTTGGTTGAGCAGCTACGCATAGAGACAACAGTTAAGCGGTTGCTAACAGACAAGGACACCATCTTTGCATCACTTGAGCGCTTGTCATGGCTAGCTGTGTTGTTGGCTGCTGCCACCTTCACTGGTGCCATTGCGCCGCCCGGTGGATACAACAATGGCTTGTTGTTCCTACCCTACAGTACAACGGATTGCAGTGATGCAACCAACAGCAATCAAGCGTACAGTTCTGTAGCCAATTGCACTATCCTGGTCAGCAAAGCAAGTTGTCCTGTGGGTGCCAATGATCTAAAAGGCAGCTGCATCCAAGCTCCTGACATGTGTAGTGATGGTCTTGGTTGCAAGGCACAGCTTGTGGCAGGCAATTTGCGGGCCTTCTTTGTGCTGGACCTACTCTCCTTTGGCTTCTCTATGGCCCTGGTTCTGTTTGTGGTTGCATGCTCTATGCCACGTAAGATTGGCGTGCAATCTGCACAGTGTGCAGGCCTGATCTGGTTGTCACTAGTGCTGGCCTCGTCTCTCATGGCGGCGGCTGTGGGGTGCGGTCTGGGAGCGCTGGTTGCAGGGGTGTTGGCAGTGTATCCCACCAACTTTGTGGCAGATGTGTGGGCCCCATTCTGCGTCACTTTAGCATTGACAGCTTTTGCTTTCTGGGCTTTGGTGGCGCGATGGGTGGCTATGTTCCCTGGCAAGCCGGCAGTGCGTGACGGTATGTTGCATGTCTGCAAGCAAGGGTTGGGACAGCGTGCAATCAAAGGGCTTCAAGCAGTAGCAGCACGGTTGGCACATATGCGTGCTGCAGCGGGCAGCAAGTTGTATGCATGCAGACAGTGCATCTGGCAATTGAAGCAGCAGCGGCTGCGGCATGGGCAGCTTGGGCTGGTGGCTGGAGGTCAGCAGCTCGGCGCTGCTCGTCATGGACAACCATCCACCCCTATTGCACGCAGTGCCGGTGTTGGTGGTGCAACGCAGCAGCAGCCACATGAGGTCATTATTGATGTTCAGGCTCCAGGACCTGGTGCAGCGCAGCCGTAGCACGTCCAGGGTATCGCTACTAGTAGGTGAACCAAATACACAGAATTCATGATAGTTTGTGACAAGTCAGGCCCATGAACAGTCACGCCTCAACTAGGAGTACCTGGAGCTTGGCGTGGTCGGGGACTGGTGAGTATAGCGTTTACATAGTAGGTTGCAGCTTGCACCCTTTCCCAGAACTGTTTGTTTTGGACTCTTCTGTGGTGTACATGCCATTGTACACATGTGCTCAGCAATGTTGGCAACATACCATCATGAGCAGTTCAGGGGCAATAGGTGTCTGGCAATTTCAAATGTCGTGAATTCGGCTGTATGTTGCATCCCCGTGATGATTCATGATGACTGATAGTGCCATGGCATGTGAAGCTATTCAAGCCATATGCCCAATGCAGTTGCAAGGCTAATAAACCTGCTGTGCTGCTGGTTCGTTGTAGGGTTTGTCCAACTTAATGTGATGGCCACCATCCTTCTGAATGATGCAGAGTGGACAGAACAGTGGCGGAAGCCTTGTACTGCAAGTCAACAGGCTTTTAGTGTGGAGAAGATCTGCACATGTGCGGCCTTGCTTGCAGCAAACAGTAACACTATTGGCATGGTGGTTGCAACACTTTGGATCAAGCGAGTCGCACATTGCAAGTTTGTTGGAACAAGCGGAACATTGACTACATTCAGCCAGTTTGCATTTCTCATGTTATGTAGGCAGATACGTGTCACAACAAGTCTAGAAGTAGCCTTTTGCCTAGGCCTGTCAGGGAGTAAGAATGTAACCAGCTGAAGGGCGTGTTACTAGCTGTAGGGTCACAAGGTTTCACAGACAGTTGTAAGCACTTATGCGTTCAACTGCTGCTGTTCACCATGCAGAGTTCTGGCCAAAGTTAGCGACATGGATGGCCATGTGCAGGCTGCCGGGTGACAGCGGGAACGACAGTCACTTCCAGTAAGGGTGCAGTCCAGCAAGTGGTGTCGGACACGGCGGGCCATGGGACACGGTGGTCAAGAGGGACCTGACGGCGGTCGTGTGGAAATGTGCGGTGTGCGTCAGCTATAACCTACTTCAAGTCGTCACTGTAACCTGATTGGTGTCACTTTTGGGGCTTGTTTCTATGCAGTCTGGTGACCAGCCTGTCACAAAATTTGACAACTTGTGGTAGTCGACCGTCGACTAGAGCAGTAGAGTCTACACTTGTGATCTGACGAGTTGTTGGGTGTAGCTGAATACGGCCCGAGGTCTCGGGCTCTTCAAGTGATATTTGCGTGTTCTTCAGAGATCACCTCTGGTTCACCTTGATGTTTCATGAATGAAAGAGGGCAAACAGCAAGTAGAGACACAACAGCAGGACCGAGACAGAGGGCGGGCAAACAGGATACCCTCCTATTTGGTAAATATTTTGAGAGTATGACACAATTCAGTCACCCAGATCCGTAAGCCATGGTCAGGTTACAGGCCCTGCAGCTGCAATCAAGGCTACAGCCCTAGTTACAGGCCTTGTCTACAGCCCCATAGCAATGCGGCACAAATGAATTGTTGCCTGTCTTCTTGCTGGCAGTGTAATGAGCACTTCAGCCGTGTACTGTCAGTGCGTGCTGTGTGCTGGTAATACAACAGCAGGTGGAACACTGGTTGCTGTTGCAATTTTTTGCCTTTGGTGCTTTCTGTGTTCTCACCTGTTTCGAATAGGCAAGTTGCCAGTTCTCAAGCTGCACCCTTTGGGCAGTTGACAGCAGTAACAGGGCTGAGCTTAAGCGAGTGTAGCGGCTTGTTGGAGCTGCCAGATGGGCTGGGCCAGCTGCAGCACCTGCAAGAACTAGTGCTTGATGGGTGCAAGCAGCTTTCACGCTTAAGCGTGAGGCAAGCTTGCCAGCCGCTTTTGGGCAGTTGACAGCAGTTACAGGCCTAAGCTTATGCGAGTGCAGCTGCTTGCTGGAGCTGCCAGATGGGCTGTCCCAGCTGCAGCACCTGCATACATTGCAGCTTGATGGGTGCAAGCAGCTAACACGCTTGCCAGCGACTTTTGGGCAGTTGACAGCAGTTACATGGCTAAGCTTAAGCGAGTGCAGCTGCTTGCTGGAGCTGCCAGATGGGCTGTGCCAGCTGCAGCACCTGCAAACATTGCAGCTTGATGGGTGCAAGCAGCTGACGTTCTTGCCAGCATCCTTTGGGCAGTTGACAGCAGTAACAGGGCTGAGCTTAAGCGAGTGTAGCGGCTTGTTGGAGCTGCCAGATGGGTGAATGAATGAATGAATGAGCTCCGCATAGCGCTTTCAAGGGAGCGCTAGCGTAAGTTGAGGGAGGGTAATGTGTGTGTCGGGTCGACTTCACATTCCCTACCGTCCCAGATGGGTTGGGCCAACTGCAACACCTGCAACATCTGCTGCTTGATGGGGGCAAGCAGCTGAAGCGCTTGCCAGCATCCTTTGGACAGTTGACAGCACTTACAGGGCTGAGCTTGAGCGAGTGCAGCGGCTTGTTGGAGTTGCCAGATGGGCTATGCCAGCTGCAGCACCTGCAAACATTGCAGCTTGATGGGTGCAAGCAACTGATGCGCTTGCCAGCATCTATGGGTGAAATGCCGGCATTGGCACTCCTCGATCTATCAGAGTGTAGCAGCTTACGTGAGCTCCCAGATGACATTTGTCTCATCAAGAGGTTATGGAAGCTGGTCCTAATCAATTGCAGCAGCCTAGTCAAACTCCCTGGGTCATTCGGGCAGTTGAATTTGCACGACTTATACTTGGATGGGTGCAGCAGCCTGATGGAGTTGCCGGAATCATTGGGCAATTTGACTCATCTGAATACATTGGACCTCTCTGGTTGCACAAGCTTGCAGTCTTTGCCAGACTCCATTGGGCACTTGACAAATCTGCAACTCTTGTTGTTGGATAAGTGTGCCAGCATCAAATCACTACCGGAAAGCTTGGGACAGCTCACCGGACTGCAGAGTTGTGGTTGGGCAAGTGTGGCAGCTTGCACCAACTTCCTCAAGCAATTGGTAGCTTGACCAGCATTCTCAAGTTGGGCCTGATGGATTGCCACTCCTTAAAACAGCTGCCGGAGAGTTTGGGTGAGCTACATTTGTTAGAGGAGCTATGGATCAGTAACTGCAGCAGGCTTGAGCAGCTCCCTAAAAGCTTGGGCCAGCTAGCAAAGCTCCGGCTGTTGTTCTTGTCCGGTTGCAGTTGCCTGGAGGCAGTGCCACCATCTATTTGGGACTTGACAACATTGCAGCAGTTGCATTTGCAGCAATGCAGTAGCCTTACTAGTTTTCCACAACACGTCCCGGGACTAGGCATTGCAGCAGCGATAAGCAGTAGCACTGCATCACTTCGCTACAAGCAGGTGCTACAAGACTATCTGGAGGGCAAGCAAACCGCAGGGCTGCAGCGGTTGTTGGAATTACGCATAGATGGTTGTGAGCAGCTACAAAAAGTACCAGTCTCCTTGGGGCAGATGTCTTCACTAACAGCTTTGCATGTCATATCATGCAACCAGCTCACCGCAGTGCCAGAGTCAGTGGGCCAGCTTCGGGGGCTGATTGAGCTGAACATCACTGATTGTGGGGGCATTGTGAGCCTTCCCAACACTATATCCAGTCTGTCAGCTCTGCAGCAGCTGGTGTTGGTGAGATGCAATGGCATCACGTGCATACCCGAATTGTTGGGGATGTCTAGTCTCAAGGTGCTGCAGCTGGCTGGGTGCAGTAGCTTAGCTCAGCTGCCAGAGTCATTGGCCCAGCTTGCCACGGTCGACACCGTGAGCTTGGCTCATTGTAGCACCTTGTCTCAGTTGCCAACTTACATGCATGGCATGAAGGGTCTCAGACATCTGGACATTAGCTTTTGTCACAGCTTGGATATCTTGCCTAGAAAGATGCCAGCCAGTTTGGAGCGGCTCGACATGTCATATTGCCGCCATACAGACATGTTGGCCGAGCAGCTTAGCGACCTGGCAGTCCAGATGTCACAGGTAAATGTGGTGTTGCAAGGTTGGGATGCACTGTTAGGCAAGCGAGAGGGGTGTCACTGAGCAGCTCCTGTCTAAAGTGGTTGAGCATTTACGCATAAAGACAACAGTTAAGCGGTTGCTAACAGACAAGGACACCATCTTTGCATCACTTGAGCGCTTGTCATGGCTAGCTGTGCTGTTGGCTGCTGCTACCTTCACTGGTGCCATTGCGCCGCCAGGTGGATATCTACAACAACGGCTTGTTGTTCCTGAACTACAGTACAACGGATTGCAGTGATGCAACTAACAGCAATCAAGCATACAGTTCTGTAGCCAATTGCACTATCCCGGTCAGCAAAGCAAGTTGTCCTGTGGGTGCCACTGATATTCAAGGCTGCATCCAAGCTCCTGACATGTGTAGTGATGGCCTTGGTTGCAAGGCACAGCTTGAGGCAAGCGATCTGCGGATCTTCTTTGTGCTAGACTTGCTCTCGTTTGGCTTCTCTATGACCTTGGTTCTGTTTGTGATTGCATGCTCTATGCCACGTAAGATTGGCGTGCAATCTACACAGTATGCAGGCCTGATCTGGTTGTCACTAGTGCTGGCCTCATCTCTCATGGCGGCGGCTGTTGGGTGCGGTATGGGAGCGCTGGTTGCTGGAGTGTTGGCAGTGTATCCCGTTGAGTTTGTGGCAGATGTGTGGGCCCCATTCTGTGTCACTTTAGCTTTGACAGCTTTTGCATTCTGGGCTTTGGTGGTGCGACGGGTGGCTATGTTTCCTGGCAAGCAGGCAGTGCGTGACGGCATGTTGCATGTCTGCAGGCAAGGGGGGATACAACGTGCATTCAATGTAGCAGCATCGTTGGTGTTCAAGTTGAGAAGGTTGCGTCAGACAGCACTTCTCAAGTTGGCGAATTATATTGTGATAGCATGCATCAAGTGGTGCGAACGCAGAGAGCGCATCAGGCAGTCTAAGCAGCAGCGGCAGCAACATGGGCAGCCTGGGCTGGTGGCTGGGGGTCAGCAGCTCGGTGCTGCCAGTTATCCACAACTATCAACCTCTGCTACACGCAGTGCTAGTGCTGGTGGCGCAACGCAGCAACAACTACTGGACGTCATCATTGATGTTCAGGCTCCAGGTGCAGCACAGCCATAGCATGCCTGGCACCTAGCTAGGTGAACCAGATACAGAGAATATAGGATAGTTGGTGACATGTTGGGCTGTAAGCCGTGACGCCTCAACTAGGAGTACCTGGAGCTTGGCGTGGTCGGGGACTGGTGAGTACAGAGTTTACATGGTAGGTTGCAGCTTGCACAGTTTCCGAAAGATGTATGGTTGTGGGCTTTCATGTTATGTATGGCTGCATGTTGCATCACACAAGTGATGTCGTGGCATATTAAACTGTGATTAAATTTATGTATATGTTACCTTCGTCTTTTGGTATTGATACTGGTATTGATAGTCACAGCATGCATAGGAACTCTGCTGGTTGCATACTGTTAGGTGCCACAACTCACAATTGCGAACACGACCCAAGCCTGAGCCAGGTATAAGACATGCGCACAAAATCATGATGCAGAATGAACCTCAGCTTGGAATTGCCAGCTGACATAGCAAGACAACCAATGCAAACGCAAGGCTGACAAAACCTGCCGTGCTGGTGATTTCATTGTAGGTTTTGTGTAGCTGGGAGTGATGGCCGCCATCCTTCTGAAGGATGCAATCTGGTCAGAACAGTGGCGGAAGCCTTGTACTGCAAGTCAACAGGCTTGTAGTGTGGAGAAGATCTGCACATGTGCGGCCTTGCTTGCAGCAAGCAGTAGCACTACCGACACGATAGTTGCAACACATTGAGTTTAGCATGTTACACATTGTAAGTCTGTTGGAACACGCGGTTTAAACATTGCCTACGATGTGCCATCATGCTTGCGATATGTGTCACAACAACCATAGCAGTGGCCTCTTGCATATGCGTGTTAGGGATTTATTGTGTAACTAGCTGAAGGGCATGTTACTAGGGCTAAGTTGAAGCGCCACAACATTCCACAAGCAGTTATAAGTACTTATGTGTCTGATTGCTGCTGATCACCATTGCAGAATTTTTGTCAAGGCTAGCGTCATGAATGGGCATGTGCAGGCCGCTAGATGGCAGCAGGACAACAGTCGTCTCCAGTATGGGTGCAGTCCAACAAGCCGGGGACACGGCGGGCC
Organism: Coelastrella sp. UTEX B 3026; assembly: GCA_002588565.1. Lineage (NCBI taxonomy): Eukaryota > Viridiplantae > Chlorophyta > Chlorophyceae > Sphaeropleales > Scenedesmaceae > Coelastrella > Coelastrella sp. UTEX B 3026. The sequence continues at coordinate 9,011 of NSMO01000144.1, forward strand.
ATGGGACACGGTGGTCAACCGGCACCTGATGGCAGTTGTGTGGAAAGGTGCGGCGTGCGTCAGCTATATGCTGCTTCATGAAGAATATTCAACTTGTTACTGTACCCTGATTGGTGTCAGTTTTAGGGCTTTGTTCTATGAAGTCTGGTGACCAGCCTGTCACAAAAGTTGACAACTTGTGGTAGCCAAATGTACATTTCTGATCTGAGGAGTTGCTGGTTGAACGTGGCCTGAACAAGCACCTCTGGGGTTGATGTCTCATGAATGAAAGGAGGACAAAGGGCAAGTACAGACACAACAGCAGTACCAAGACAGAGGCAGGGCAAAAGGATACGCTTTTTTTCCAGCTTTTCCAGAGTATAAACAATGCAGTCAACAACAATTGTAAATTGTGGTCAGTGTACAGGCCCAGCAAAGGGTACAGCCCTGGTAACGGGCCTTGATTACATGCCTATCACAGGCCTTGTTTACAGCCCCATACCGACGAGGCCTTCCAGCATCTGATGTTGCCTGTTTGCTTGCTGGCAGTGTCATGAGCAACCAGGCCGTGAACTGTCAGTGCGTGTTGTGTGCATGCAATACATCAGCAGGTGGAACACTAATTGCCGTTGGAAGTTTTCCCATATGCGCCCTCTGTGTTCAACTGTTTCAGATAGGCAAGTTGTCAGTTCTTATCTTCACCTCCAAACTTGACTTACAGATTTTGGATACGTTCAAAGACTATTCGCCTGTGCTGTACTGTATGTTACATTGATGTCTTTTGCGCACGGGAGCTGCCCAACCGCAGTGGCACAACAGGGATGCCGTGATCAGCGTGACTTACTGGTCATGTGTCTGGTACTGGTATGCAGGAGGACAGCTTTGTCCCTCCCCACCATAACAGCACAAGAGGCCCTGCATTTTTGTGCTGCTAGAGCCGGCCAGGCGCAAACAAAGCGACACGCAACGCCAGGATACAGGTTATGCTGGCAGCGGTGAATACATACAGCCATGTAAACAATACGCTGGTAAGGCACTTAGTGTCTGTGACCACCATGGTGCCCTACGGGGCATCAAAAGACTCTAAACCAAGCCTGCAGCCTGTCAGTGTTCTTGGACACAGATATGCATCTGCCAGCTTTCCATGAATGCCGTTGCAGCTTAAGTGCTAATCATTGCATCTAGGCAGCATCTTATAGGCCTCCCTGTCCTGCTTATGCTGGTAAGCATTTGGAACCTGACAAAGACAGTGACAGGGACGTTCTTGACAGAAGAGGCAATTTGGCGTGTGTATGTGCAGCAAGACACAAAATCTGAAGCTTGTAACAGTCTGATACCAATCCAGAAGCTCGTTACAAAGCAGGCAGTTACAGCAGTGCATTTATCGTTGACAGATGCACCATGCATAGTGTCTGCCACAGGTCGCTGGCAGCCTGGCCATGTGGTTTGCTGCTACGGGGCTTCAAGCTAACTTATCAGGGGGGAGCCGCTGCTGATATCCTGGCAAGCAATAATCTGGCTACCCCAGTGTGATTTGTTTGATGAGACAACATCTGGCCTCGATAGCTTTGCAGCGCTGAGTGAGATGGGGCATCTGGAGCAGATGACAGAGAGCAACAGCATCAGACTCATCTGCAGCAGTCATCAACCGCGATCTGGCATTTGACTCGGTACGTACAATGCCGGAGGCAGTGGAAGCTTTGCACTCAACAAACAGCAGCTTTGCATATGAACAGGCAGTCAGTGCCCATGTTGCCAAGAGACCCTAACCTGTAACGCCATCCCAGAGAGCTGAGCAGCAAAATCTGTATCGAATCAAGGCAGTTGTGTGGCTGCTGACCCATCGGATGGGTCTCAGTGCTAACTTAACTTTCTCGAGCTGCAGAATTGCATGTTTGTGCCTTTAGAGTAGTACTTAGAATTGCTGCCCGGCCGTGTGCAACTGCCTACAGGTCAAGCTGCTAGTTTCTGGGCCACCTGATGTACCACGGCCCCAGACATGGCATGACCCCCTGATTCAATTCCCCAGGCTGCACATGGTGGCAGGGTGATGAGGCTGACCGGCCCCGGGACCTCGTGGCTACAGGGTTTGCGAGATCATCTGAGTATCATGGCAACACCATGAGGACAACAGATGACCTGGATTCTGATGTCAAGGCTTGCAATATAAGACAGTATGAAGTACAACCAGGTTAGCACTGCATACATGAGGATATTTGAGCAGCCTGGTGGATGTCCCCAATCGGGGGTGAGGGGGGGGGGGGGGGGTGCCTTGAAGTATGTCCACTGAATCTCACTTTGTAGCTGTCAGCCATTGCGACCATTTTCGCTCTTGTCGACCTCCTCTGCATCTCTTCATTAATGGGGGCGGAGGTGCTTGGTTTGTAAAGGATGCAAACAACTGCCATCAGTGTCTCAAGATAGAAATTGTTTACATGCTCAAAGGGTTACATTGGCTGAGGTTTCAACTATTACACTAGTGTGCATCTAGCCATTTGCGCAACCAACCTTTCACCCATCATTGCATGCACCTGGCAAAGAATTACTGCATATGTGGCATTGTTGAATTCTAGCAGTTGATTGGCACTCCCAACAGCATAAGAAGTGAACCCCTTTTGGGTTTCTGCCGACACGTTTATGGCCAGCTGCACTCGGTGTTCCGACCCCAACAACAAGTTTAAACCCTGTGTCCCAGGATCGTAAACCTCATACAGTGCTTGCTGTGCTGTTCTGTTCTGGCCGCAGGTACTGTGTATAGAGTCTGACCTGTATAAAAGTCTCTTGGATAGCAAAAGGTGTGACAGCAACCGTGTCAGCAATCTGCCCGGGCCTTGGCAGCTTAGCAGGCTGCAGCAAATTCAGACTGTGGCTTTGTTGGCAGCTTGTACAGCAAACATCTTTGATATCACGGAGACCTGCTGAAGCTCCAACAGAAACAGGATTGCCAATGCCTCAATCATAGCCCGGACCAAGGTAGCAGGAAGGCACCTGCCAGTCATATGTTTGCATATGCATTTGTAGCACCAGCAACAACAGCGGCAACTGCTGCTGGCACTGTTTGCAGCTGCAGCATGCTTGTGAGCAGTCGCAGTGGGAACCTGGGATGTTTTTGACTTGGATATCACTGAATCGGCTTCAACAAGCGCCCTTATGTTGATTGGGTGATTGACAGCAGTAGAATCCTTTTCTGAGGGGTACTACTTTTGAAAAGTTATAGGCTACTGAAGATTCAAGTGATCACTAACACCTGGCAGAACTTGACGAGCTGGCGTCACGATGCACCTTGGTGGGCTTTGGTTCCAGCTCTTATCAAGGCTGATGCTCATGTATGGTACTGTTTTACGCATTGTATGGACACACGGGGGCGACAAGTTGACCACTGGCCCTCTCATCCCCAAGGCGGTATCAGTATGATCATTGGTACAGCATCCATACCGTATGCAGCAGTCAACTTGGTGGCTTCATTATTGTCCATGCGATCTATACCCCAGTTCTTTGCACTGGTATTTGGCACATGCAGCTGAATGGCAGGCATAAGCTTACGTCGTCACAGTGTGTTTCCTGTAGCAGTCTGTTGCCGCCTTCTCTACGGAGTCTCTAGGAGGCTTGTCCTCCTCCGTAGGAGTTGCTGAATGGCAATGTTGCTGCCTTTGTGCCTGTGTGGGGCATTTCAGATTCTGGTGTGCTCTGCAGTGTATGCCAACATTCGGCCTTTTATGCGGGATGCAGTGTCAGATATGCTCTTTGGAGCGCCTGCGTGACTGGGGACCTGTTGTATTGGTGCCAGAAAGCACCTCTCAGAGTTGGCTTTGCCTCTGTGGTGTTTTCTCGCTGAAAATGTGTACATACTGATGATGATGATGTGATGATGAATGCTCATGGTGGGGGGTGTTTTGGCAGTGCACCAAATGTAACAAAGGGTCGCTTGGAGTTAACAGTCGTATTGCTTGCTGCTGTGCCAACGTGTATATTTTTTATGATGACCTATCAGTATACAAAAGTCATTCCTGCAGACCTACTGGCCTCCTGCAGCTGAACCGTGCCACTGTCTGGGGTTACTGCCACCCAGAAAAGGATAAACCTACAATCATCAGCAGGCAGTTCACTCAAATCAAGTCCCGATACAGAGACACATCAAGATCAATTCACACAGTGCGTGCGCACGTGCATGCACCAGCCAGAGGCAACCAAGCACAAGAATGTTGGCATTGGAACGACCCGACTAATCCAGCGAATAGACATAAACGCATAAACCCACTTCTGCCCACTGCAGAAGCTGGCCAGTTGGCCTTGGGAGTCTGGTCTCTCAGAGACCTATAGAAGCTGCCAGTTCAAGAGAAGCTTTCATGAAATTTGATCAAAGGCTGCAGCGTCAACTTCAATACAATGTGGCAAACAAAGGCCAAACGAACAGAGGTATAGAAACGCCAGACCCTCTCAAGAGGCCACTCAAGGAAGCATACCAGAGCTACCAAGTTTTGCAGACCACTATGAACAAGCTACTGCAATTCAGCACAACAAGCCTGCTGATCTGTTCACCTCCCAAACCATCAGCGTGCTTGGCTGCACTTCAACATCCTGCCCGGCTGAATCATGAGCTGCTGTCAGGTCCGACACAGACGCTAGCATCCAGGGCCTGTCAGGATTCCATGCAACTTGCTCAACAGCTGACAGATGCCCATGATGCAAGAATAACAACCCCGGGACCGACAACTGTCTGATCGCATCTGAAAGCTCCTTGCTGGGGGTCCGAGGTTGTGGCAGCCCTAAACCCTGACCCGCTGCTGCTGCTGCTGCTGCCGGCGGTGCTGCTGATCCGGACCTTCCAGCAGCAGTTGCTGTCGAGGACTGTAGCGTCTTTTGCTGCATCACGCTGTTTTTCATCTTATGCACGTCCCATAACAGCACGTGGCCATCTTCGCCTGCGCTCGCTAGGAGCCCCGGCGCTCCGCGGCTCCAGGACACATGCCGTACGTCCCCGGCGTGTAGCGGAAGCCGCTCCAATGGGCTATCCAACTTTCGCATATCGGTGACGTACACGAATCCGTCTTTGCCGCCCGACGCGAGTCGATAGCTATGATTCGGATCGAAGTCGACCGACAAGCAGTCCGCGTCTGCCGGCCCGGGCTGCTTCGCTCTACTGCGCTGGACGTGTAACTGCCCCGTGCGCAGGTTGCTACCGAAGCCTACTCCGAGTATCGCAGCTGCAGGGCCGGCCCGAATGTCTTGTAAAATTAGCTGACCGCGTTCCGTTGCTGCTGCGAAGGTGTTGCCGCTGCTGTGCCATGATATGTCGTTGATGCTGCAACCGGCAAAGCCATTGACCACCTGCACATGGCCAGAGGCAAGAATGCACATAGCTTGTGTGAGCCAGTGTTTTGAATAAATGTTCGCGGAGCTACTAATTTTGAAGAGTGACACAATTCATGCCTCCACACAAAGTCATTGCTGGTGCTGCTGCAATGCACGTGGTCCCAGCTCTGCACAAAGCTACGGTAGAAGCCAACAAGCTACAGGCTCATGCAGCTGTTGCACCCCCCCCCCCCTCCCACACACACTCTCTCAATCAGTGACATGATCATCTTTGATCACACAGCAGTTGTCATTTGGAGTTGTTATTTTGCAATCAAGCTCACCTGTACAGGTTGTATGATGGCAACCCCACTACCACTGCTGCTGCCGTTGCTGCTGCTGCCACTGCCGACATCCCAAAGCTGCACACAACCCTGAACATCAGCACCCAACAGCAGCCCCTCATGCACAGGGTTGAACTCTAACCCAAAACCGCTAGCTGATCTGCCACCTAAAACCGCTGTTAGCTCGGGCGGCCGCTGCTGCTGCTTATCACCCCCAGAGACCGCTGCAACATGAGCAGCAGCACCCCCGCTACATACACCGCTGCCGGACAGTGACCGAGCAGGTGACTGAGACCCGCTGTGCTGCCGCTGCTGCTGCCGCTGTTGCAGCAGCGGCTGATCGTCCGAGGGCAGGTTTTTGGATAGATCATAGAATTGCACTTCTGCATCATCTGAGCATGCGGCAAGTATGTTTGTGTTCTGGGGCATGATGTGCAATCGGTTGACATCCTGTTGACCATAAGGTATGACCTGCAGCAGCAGTGACAGCAGCCGGATTGGCGACAAAATCCGGATGCCCTTACCACAACAGCTTCAACTTCCCCCTGTGTCATGGCCAGCTGATGCTTTTGTGGATTTGAGACCTGGCGCTTGACCCAGCTGCGATGTATGACACATAATCGGCCTGCTGGGCTCCTGACCAAACGTCTGTTACCAGTCACTACTTTGAGGCTTGTCTCACTTGCAGTCTAAAACAGCAATGGTGCCCCAACGTAATACCAATATATTGCGGTAGATATATCACAGAATATCCCAAGCAAGACCCACGCCCTCTCTCACCATAACTGGTTCGATTTCCCCTCGCTCCATGGCCAGTTGGGTGTCTATCCGGGTTAAAGTGACCTGGCACTTGACCCAACAGGGAGACCCTCCAGACGATCAGCTTGCTGGGCTTCTGGCCAGATGTCTGTTCGCCACTTATAGCACAAAGGCAGATACCACTTGCAGTCTAAAACAGGAATAGCAGTGTACTATCAACATACTGCGGAGATACACTCGTCCAAGGAACAACCACTCTCTCTCTCTTTCTCACCATAACTGGTTCAATGTCTCCTCTTGTCATGGCCAGCTGATGCTTGTTGGGGTCAAAGTGATCTGGCACTTTCCCCAACAATGACACCCTCCACACGATCAGCTTGCTGGGCTCCTGACCAGATGTCTGTTCACCAGTAACGATATACTGGTACTCGAAGGGCATTGCAATGACATCATCTGAATCTGCTTGAGCGTTGCCTTGAGATCCGTGGCTGCTGCTGCTGCTGCTGGGGCCGGCTGCTGCTGCTGCTGCTGCTGCTGCTGCTGAGTCAATGTCCATGTGGTCAGTTCCTGCCGCTGCTGCTACTGCTGAGTGATGTGAATCTTCATCTGCGTTTGCATGTACAGCACAACAGGCAAAACCATTGATGGCTATGGACATGTGAACTCTCTGTTACAGTACTAAGTGACAGTCTGGTGGTGACTGTCATACATTTTCATGTGTGCAGTGTTCTCTGCCGCTGCGGCTGCATGTCACATGGACAGCTGCAACACAACATTAACAGGCTACAGCTCTTCTGCATTCAACCTACAGCATATTTGCATTCTCAACTCTCAGTTCAAGCAGCACACTGCTGCGTCTACTGCAGTATGCCTTTGCACACACAACCATTTCACATGAAAGCTGGATAGATTTTTGTGCCTGAAACATCATCCACGCCCGGCAGCTCTGCTACGCAAAACTCTTTCTGCTGTTTCTGCTGCAGCATACTACCGCGCAACAGCAAGCAAGCATGCAGCATCAACAGATTGTACGAACACAAACATTTGCAAGCCCTCCCTCCCCCTTGTATCAGTATCCAAGGCCAGTGCAGCTCTCTCTGCTGCTTCGGCCACAGCAAGTGCTGTATCACACAGCATTGTCTACCAGCTGAAACAGATCGTCTAAATGTGTAAATCTGACTCAAATGCGATATCTGCCCTGATTCCCACCTGTATCGCTATCCAAGCCCAGCGCAGCTCTCTCTGCTGCTTCTGCTGCAGCATGCTGTTCATCCAAGATGTGCTGTGGTGGTTGCCAGGCTGTCGGTTGCCACTGTAGCGTCAAGCATGGCCACTCCAGCGGCTGCCACATCAGCGTGTCATATAACGTGTTGGTTTCGCGGCGGAACATCTCCCAGCGGGCCTGGAGCCGCTGTGCCTGGGAGGACCTAGGGGCTGCTGCGTGAGGTGGCATCGTGCTGTGTTACTGCGGCTGTGGAGATGAATTGCTGGGGCGAACAGCTCTTTCACGATGTTCGAGCTACCGGTATCTCTAACTAAATGACATTCGCATAACCGCCTGGTGTGTGGTGTTGCAAGTTGTTAGGCAGAGACCTGATCAGCTAGGTGATGCACTGCATCTGCTTCAGTGAGCTGCCAGGCACCGACAGCTTTTGCAGCTGCTACTAGACTCTAGTAACGACGCTGATTGCGCCTTTTCTACAATCTTAAAGGCTTGTATCTGCCGGTTTAGGAATACAATTGCAAGTCATAAGATACCAGGTGACAGCACAGAGGCGGAAGAGGGATCGGCCCCAGCTCGACAACGGCAATCGAGATCCACCTTCGCAGTAGGATTAGTCTGTGGAGAAGCAGTTGCTGGGCGTCTACGGAAAGCCAATCCGGACGTTGCTGCAAGTTCAAATGGGTGTCGCCCAGCACTTGCTGTTGTTCACAACATGGAAGCAGTGGAAGCTGTTACACGCCTTCGAATACCCTTTTAGTATGTGTCGCACATGCTTGAAAGGTGCCCAAGTGATGCCGCAGCGGGTTGGCATCACCCGGGATTCAAGCGCATGTGACACTTTCACAGTGTGACCCTGGCTTTTGGGTGTGATCGGGCTGTACCAACACGCTACGTGATTGTGATTTGGATCATACTCTTGTGAGAGGTAACCACCCTCTGCCTGCACGTTCCCCGCCAAGCCAGTCCCAGCACAGTGCTTGCCTCACGCAGCTGGCAGATCGACAAGCAATCGTGTGCGCGACACAGGCTTTAACGTATAGTATCTCGCTTGTGCTGTATGTGCTCATGTCCAGCTGGAGCGAGGACGTTGCACTGGAGGTTGAGGCCCTAGAAGCCACCTATGGCGATGAGCTTATCACAAACGATACCAGCGTCAGCATGCTCCTCAGTCCGCTAGTAGACAACCCCACAGAAGCGTACGTGCAGTGCCAGCTCGTGCTGGGGGTCGCAGACACGGGGTATCCCGATAACAGCCCATACATACAGCTGCAAGATGTCAAGGGGCTTGGTAGCAACCGGCAGACTGCCTTAGAGGAGCATCTGCAGCAAGAGGCGGCATCTATGCTTGGTGAAATGGTGCTTGGGCAGCTATTCGAAGCCGCAAAGGACTGGCTAACAAGCAACAACTGGCCTGAAGGTGCGCAGCACTTCGCAACTGGCAGTTTGCAAGGTCCTGTGAACCTGAAAGTTGCAGTGATTGCGATATGGGCTACAACATTCATGCTGTCATTCAGAACAGTCATTGGTCGGGTGTCACTGTAGCAACATTACTGTGTTCAGAAGTAGACATCCTGAATGCTGGCAACATGCAGCGCATACAACCGGCACACGGTGACAGCACAGTATTGCACATGCTTCATTTGGTACTCGTCTGCTGACAGCATTCACGCTTGTCGTGTCCTGCAGGGCCCTGTGTCTTCTGCTTGGAGGACATGCATAGCAGCAGCCAGCAGCAAGCCGACAGCAAGCTTGAACAGCAGCAGAGCTTGCGGCTGCCATGCTTCCACGCTTTCCACCAGTAAGTGCTGCGGCTTAGTTGTGTTGTGGTTAATCTAGTGTGTTGGACAGCAGCCAGCGGCAAATAACAGTAACAACTGACAGCAGTGCTTGCAGCTGCCATTCAATGCATTCATCAGTGGATGAGCTCCTCTTCTATGCATTTCGTCAGTGCCCTCTGATGTGGGATGTAGTTGCTCCAGGGTATTGGTAGCAGACGTAGCAGTCACAGTCAAGATCGGTGTCTGTGGCTGCCTTGCTCAGACTCCATGAACGAATGAATGACTCTTACCAGGAGCCAGTGCTACACCAGGTTGCTGTGCATGTGTTGCAACTTGGGCCCCAGTCATGGTGTTAACGGCAGAATGCAGTAAGCATGCATCAGCAGCTCTGGTGATTAGCAGTGCTTGCCTGGGCTGTGTTGCTGAAGCATGCCGTTCAGCCGGTGCTAGCCCCAGTTTAGGGTTAAGGGTTTGAACTGGAGCCTCACTGAACAACTTTTCTGACCCATTGTGCAAGTAGCAAACGCAAAGCATTCCAGCATATCGGCAGGTCAACACACACAAGCGACAAGGCGCACAAACCACTTCAGGGACTGAACCCATGTAAGTGTACATGTGACATGTCCTGCAGGTCATGTTTCAGCAGCTGGTGGGTGTGGCAGCAGCAGTCACTGACAGAGCAGCAGCGGCAACTAGAGCAGAAGACTGGAGCAACAGCAGCAGCAACACTGATGCAGGTCAGGCGCACCGCGCTACAGTTACTATTGTGCTCAACCTGACGCGTTACGTTGAAAGTAGTCACACTGCTTCAGTCGGTAGGCCAGTATGCACTGTTGTATCACAGGATTTGGAACAGCTGCAGCTATGCAAACCAAAATCGTTTACACTGGCTGCAATATACTGTACATGTGGTGCAGGAACAACTGCCACCCAGGGAGGGGGACCTTTTCACCTCAGCTGCCGTTCCTGGGTACTTCAGGGAGTGGCTGCTTTCAGCAATCCCTGGCATGCAGCATCCCATCAATTTGCAGTCGTGCGCCCAGACTCATTCACACTGACCATGACCTGCTGCCCATGCTTTGCAGGAACAACTGCCGCCAAGGGAGGGTGACTGTTTTCAGCTGAGTTGCCCCTCATGCAGGGCACCCTTCAGCTTGCAGCAAGACCTGCAGCATCTGCATGAGCAGTTGATACAGCAGTTGCAGCAGGAATCAAGCGTTGAGCAGCACAGCAGTTGTCAGACTAGTGCTAGGCTAACAGCAATGCAGTTGGCTCCATTCAGGGACATACAGCAGCGCCATGCTGCGCTGTTCGCGGCTCAGCAGCGGCGCGAAGGGATAATCACGGAAGTGAACTACTCTATAGCGGATTGGGATGCTGCTGTGGCAGCAGAAGCAGCCGCGGCAGCAGCAGCAACAGCGGCGGCGATGTCAGAGGCTAGGCAGAGCAGTAGCAGTAGAGACGTGAGGACAGCCAGCAGTCATGCAGGCAGCAGGGTGCAGCAGAGCTCATTGCAGGAAAGCTCGTACACAACCCTTTCAGAGACTGTAAATGGTGTACATAACAGCAGCGCTGGCTATGGCCGAGGCAGCAGCAGCAGTGGTGGCAATCAGCACAGGGGTGCCCACAGCAGAGGTGGGAGGGGGTATCATGGCCATCACAATGCACATAGTCACCAGCAGCGAGTGCATCAGCGACAACAGCAGCAGCTAGATCAGCGCTGGCGGCAGCAGGAAGGTACCAAGCCAGCTCCAGAGTTGACTGGGAACAGCAACCATATGCGGCATGGTGCAGGAGCATCACAGCATATGCAGCAACCGCATAGTAGGCCCATTTCAGGCAGGGGCCGGGGTTCTACAGGGCGGGGAGAGCGGTACGGCCGAGGGACCAGCAGTAGCGCTCGGGGGGAACCGCATGTGGTGGTTGGCCACATTCAGCGAGGTCCACAGGGACAGCTGGTGGAATCGTCAATGTAACACCCGCAGTGCGACAGTCAGCAAATCAGGCGTGGCAGGTGCCCTTATTGTTCCCTCAGATGAGAACGTCCTCTGGACGTCTGAGACTGAACGCTGACAGTCGCATGTGGCAGTGCTTGTAGCCCAATGGGCGTGATTGGCCACGCAGTGCGACTTGTCTGGGACCACTGGTGCGGTCGCATGCAAACGCCATCAGCGCGTTCACAGATGTAGGTTAACGAATACATCATAGATTACCAATGCAAATTGGAGTGGGCCCCAGTCACCCTATTCTGGTGTTATCTAGTGAACGGGACGGGACTTTGAACTCTCTGCAGCAGTGCTGCTCAAACTCCGGGTACCGCAGCACCCTAAGTTCTGACCTTGTATGATGGTTTACCAATGCCACGACCTGTTTACCAATCCTGTAGCTGAGAGGATCGAGCCGAGTTCGCTCCAGACGTTTGCTCGCAGGCAGGCGAGATTGTTTCAACTCAATAACTGCACCATTCGACGTCAGAGAATTGGCGAAGAGAGCGCATTGCAAGCGATCACTGGTGACCAATAGACAGCATAGCAGCACCGCAAAGGTACATGAGATCGCTTTTAATGCACGTGCAGTAATTCAGGATACGTAGAATGATACACAGCTGGTTGACGCACGTAGCTGCGATGGTGCATGTGGGCGGAAGCTGCTAGCGCTTTGAAGTAGCGACCTGGCCAACCTGTGCATATTATGACCAGTTATGCTCGTGATCATATAATGCTTTATGTTTCGCCTCTCATAAACCTGCCACAGCACCAAGGTTTCGAGTTCAAAGCTACAGCACCACAGCAGAGCAGTGCAGGAGCTG
>NSMO01000145.1:301-21321 GCA_002588565.1 Coelastrella sp. UTEX B 3026
CTCTCGGTTTGACTCCCTCGCTACGCTCGGGAGCCAAACCTCTAGAGAGTACACATATATCTCGCTATTGCACCCTCGACTGCAAACGACAGTGGTGTAAGCTCCACTTATTGCGAGCTCGAAATCAGGGCAGGCCGGATTACCGTTCTGGGAGACTGACCCATAATTTCCATTCTCGTACCCCCATATGCACCCTATGTTTGCCCAATATTGCAGGAAGCCTTCGGAACCAAATGCGTAATATGTGGCTGTAAGGGTCACGTCGTATTTTGAGCCATCCTGAGGAAAACAGCAGAGCAGGAGTGCGATGGCTGAGGGCTTGTTGGATGTCAAGCACAACCATTTGTAAACATACATGCGGTATTACCAAAATGCCTAGTTCGTCTGCTAAGTGGTGAGTCCAGGTTCCTGTGATTAGCGAGAGATGCTGAGATGCCTCATTCTATTGAATATCCAGTGCCAGGCGCTAAAGTATGATGCAATGGGTGGCAGCTGCCAGTTTGTTGGCAAGACTCAGGTCATGCATCAGTAAAGTCTGACGCCTGATGTTGGCATGAGCGTCCAATCATAGAGATTGCTATCCAAAGGCTTGCGTGCAATTCGCTGAGCAGCTTGGAAGCAAATACGATACTTGGGACAGGCCCTAGCTTATGTTTGAATGACAGATAATGCTTTTACACTATGGTGACGGGGACTGGATGAAGGTGGAGTTCAATGCCACTGCTCGGGATTCATATGTACCTGTTGCATGTACGGTGAATGGCTGTCTGAGCAGATCTGCTCTGGGGTATCTGCAGGCAGCTGCCTGCAGGCATCGCCAAGACTGATGGCTTACCGAGGAGATGACCGCAAATCTGACTAGGGATGCCTGGGATATCGTAAATGTCATCGTTTGCCCTGCCCCTATTGTATAGGGTAAGCACTCGTCGGGGCAAGTGGTTCTTCTGTAGTCGCAGATGGTTGAATCTCGAGTGCCATTGGGAATTTTGGGTCCTGTAGAAGCCCTGAGCACAACATTCGGCGATTGAGAAACACTAATATTATTGAATGGAGGCTGAAAGCCTGTACGTTTTGCGGGAACACCGTGTTCGCTCTGTTGTAGAGCCCGGTCACCAAAATGTGGGACAGCAGGATTCTTGACGCCAAGCTTGCTGCCGCTGCAGGCAACGAACCACAGATTTAGGCCTATGCCAAGTACGCAAAGCAGGTGGGCCACAGGCATCGTAAAAAACGCAGGCCTAAAGTGGGTCAACGAGTGTTGAGATTTCAACAACGGCACGACCGCCACAACTACCCTTAACATTCTATATAAACGTTGTATTGGCAACATGAGCGCAAGTGCATGCCCAGCTAGGTCCTGTCCAATCCATGACCTGCGTCGCAGGGTCATGATATCATGATTTCCATTGACCCACTACACGGGCAACCCCCTTAGTTTACGAAGGGTAAAATCGACAAAGGTCTTCGTATACGAAGCACCTCCGCGCGGACGAAGGCCATAAAGCTTCGTATGCGAAGCACCGCCTTCGTCGGCTGACGGGTGGACGGCGACTAAGGTCAGAGCTTCGTCAACGCTGGGCACTAACCCCTTAGTAGGACGCATATAAGGGCTTAGCAGTCATGCTCTTCGTCGATGGCTTCAGCCGGTAACGAAGCCCGCTACGAGGGTACCAGCGAGACCCCAAAACGACGCAGAAACTGCCGCCATCGCTGTGTCTGCACCCTGGGGGCTCAGGACAGGCAACAAGTAGTGTATGGTGCTTACAGACACCGTGTGCGGGGTCATCTGCCGTTCCAGAACGGTGGTCAAGAGTCAGCAAGCAGTGGTGACTTTCAGACAATCCCACCATGCTTTGAATGACAGTGCAGATCCACAACCTGTAATGTCATGACCCACTCTCTCACAGCATGTAATGCCTTGTAATGCGGCCCCCAATTCTGCATGCTTCATTTGGGACACCTCAATGATATGCCCCAACTAACACTGTACACATGTGCAACTTGTTGAACATGCCTAGCCAGTGTAGCATCAGAGAATTCTGCAAGCGGTTCCCATGCATGATATAATACCATCAGACATGCCAAGGTGGCAATATACAACCACCACATATATCCAAGCATACATCAATCGATTGCAAAGCATAGTGTCAAGCGGCAGACAGCTATCGCACTGGTCTACACAGCAGTATAGGACCAGGACTACCCAGCACCAGAAATGATGCTGTTCAATTGTGACCAGTGATGAATGCTTCTCCCTCAATGTTAACAAGTCGAACAATGCTGGCCAACCAGATGCAATTGACTACAACAAACAACATGATCATCTCCTTGCACTTTGACGGCTGGGCTTTGAGGCCGGTGGCCTACCGATGCCAGCAGCACCCTTCATGAACTCCTCCATCACCAGCACTGCCACTTTGCCAGTCCTCAGGTCACACCCCAGGATGCCTCCCATGGGCCACAAGTCCACTATGCTGCTTATGCTGCACATTTTGCTGGCCTGTTGGAGGGAAACCTGAGTCCCTTTGAGGAGGCACGGCTGCTTCCCATGAAGGCTACCATCGGGCATGAGGGCCGGCAACACAGCGTTGATTGCGAAGCATGCTGTCTTTGGGGCCTTTGACTCCTGCAGGTCAGCAAAAGTCACCAGCAGATAGTTTTGTGTACACCAAGTATCAAAGCATGTTACCAGAGGTGGACAGAGGAGTGCCATGCTATCAAACTTGTCAAGGCAGGCTAGGAATGGTGTACGATCTGATCAACACTGGTCACGGCGCCATGGCTAAACAGCATTTGGCATAGCTGAACAGCAGCAGCCTTAGCTGAACTGCAGCAAACATAGCTGAATGATAGTACACATAGCTAAAGCATGCAGCAAACATGGCTCAGCAGCAGCTTGGCTAAAGCAGAGCTGATGAACAGCAACAGACATAGCAGCTAATCAGCGACAGACAGACACACTTGATCAGCAACAGATGCAGCTGCTTGTCAGCGATAAGGCATGAAATACAGTATGTGCCTCATCTGTCAGTGCACAGACCATGGTCTGTGTGCGGACTGAAGCCCATTAGTGGACAGCCAGCAGGCTTACCTGTATTGTTATTGCTCTCCATGGCTTGGCTACGCACAGAGCAGTTGCCGTAGCTTCACCAGGCAACAGCCCACACAAGACTACATGACAGCTGTTAGTGCTGCTGTTGATTGTGTAGGCTGATCTTGCTGGTTCTCAGCTGGCACATCTTTGCCAGCTTCCTGCAGCTGCTTGACCAACCCTGTGAAGTCGTTGAGGTCACACCACAGGTGCTGCTGGTGGCTGCCACTGGCTTCATAGTTTGGTATGCCTGTGTGCATACCCAGCCAAATCAAAACAAGTGGTCAGAACTGCCATAGTACTCACATCCAAACCTAGCAGCTGAAAGCACTTGGAATGCTGCCTGGCGCCATGCACACACTGCTGTGCCACCAGCCATGTACTATTCACAACGCATGCCCCACAGCATGCCGCAGGTTGAGCACCCACTGCTCAATGGTACTGTATGTCAGCCTCATTCGTCATGCACTCACAATGCAACACTGCTAAAGTGGTAGCTATAGAACATTGCACAGTTAGACACACAGTGCCATGCGCCCTCTAGACAAACACTCCCATGCACACCTTTGTAAGCTGCACACACTTGCTGGCATTCCGCACTTGCGTCATCAATGGCTGGTGGCTCTGAGCCTTTCTGCTCTGTTTCCGTTGGTGCTGAAAATGATTGGCAGCCCTGAATTCGTCCAGCTTCTGTCGTGCAAGCTGTTGTGACTGTTCTGCAGCTGCAAACGCCTGCATTGCCTGTCGGTTGCAGCAGGACAGATACCAGAGTTAGAACACTGAGCCAATGCCATGCACCTGAAGGTCAGGCGCGCTGTGCAGGCATGCCTTGCAGCCCGGCTGGCCAATCAAACTCTATTGCACACACTTCCAGGTTGCAGTGAACTATCCTGCAGTGCATCACCAACTTGGCTGGCCACCAGATGTAGTGGGGCAGTTCACTTCATACTCCGTACACATTCAGTGACATAACTTGGAACGGCAGATGCCAGCAACACATCAGCAGTGTTGCATCTTCCTGCAATACAATGGATGATCGCAAAGCATGGCATCTGCATGATGATATATTGCTTGGAGCTTCAGCTGATACATACAGGTCCCTGCAGCCCCCAGCATGCACCATGAGCATTGCATCACCTGAAACAGCTTGTTGTTGGCTTCTGCTAGCTCCAACTCTGCTGATTTGCTGTCTGGGTTGGCTGCTGCTGCGGCTTCCTTGTCCGCCTTGGCTCGGGTAGCTGTGGCTACACTTTGCTGCAGCCCTGTTGAATGCTTTCGTTGCTCCTTTGAGTGCATCCTTGCACCATTGACAGCAGAGTCACCATCACGTGCGGCTAGGGCCTGCTGCTGGCGGGCATACTGGAGACAGGTTGCAGTCCTCGACAAACTACTCTGTTATCATTGAAGTTCTTGACTTCCCAGTCTCCATATGCCTAGGCTTGCCTAAACGTTCTGCTCCATCGTACTTGCTCGGCCGGGCTATCACCAGCCTCTGGATCCGAGCTATTGTCAACATCTACGGCTTCATCAGCATAGTCTCCATCAGAATCACGCATGCTGAAGCTGTCCCCGCTACTGTTGGATGAGCTCAAGAGACCAGCGCCTGCCTCAACAACGGGGTCTGCAAGTGCTTACCAAGTGTATCAACGCGTGATCACAGGATTCGCTCAAGTACAAATAACTTCAAAGAGCACAGTTTGCTGCTTGTGTGAGCGTAGTCTATATACCAGAGAGCTCTGAGCCAGAGACTTGGTAAAGACGCTGCTTATCAGCCGTGATGTGCTCAGCACGCTGACGATGATATTCATTTTCGTCCTCTATTGCTTTTGTTTGCCTACTCAGGCTCTGTGATCAACCAGGGTCATATCGCAAGGCAGTCAACTGAGACGTGTTACACATCCGTTCTGCTTCGGGCTTCATAAGCCATCAAAAGGTTGGACCCTGTAGTCAGGTGTCTTAAAGTGTGTCTAAAAGGCGTACTGTGCTGCCGGCTGCGTGTGCACGTTATGGTGCGGTCCCCTGGGGGTGTGCTCCCGCCAGGGGGTGCAGGGGGTGCTGAACACGAACAGGCGATCGCGCACGATCCGTCACACACAAATACCCGTTGCTCATTTAGTAGCGTTGTTGCTGACCCTCTTGGTGTGTATGGTAAAGACACACCTAGAACGCTGCAGAACCGGTCACAGATATGCCACCACGTACAGTTGAAGGCTACCAGACCACCAGGCATTGCCCTATATGTTTTATAAGGACTGATACAACAAACAGGCGATACCTAGCGTGCATGTGACAGCCGCATTTCGTTGTTCTGCACGGGGAAGGTCTGCACTGCGAGCCCTTCCCTGCAGGGCTTACCCGCGCTTCCCCAGGGAACACTCTAGCAGTGCTGGCTTCCCCGGGTAAGGTGGTGTGTATCGGGTAAGGTGTCCTCTCTGTTTGCTGCTGCGACCGCTGACTTGTCTTTGGGGTCAACTGCCTTCCCTGGCCTCAAGTGCAGCACTGGTTACAGCCCGCTCAGAAGACTCCACGGCTGCTTTCAAATTTAGCCTGCTTTACTGCTTCCTGCAGTTGCAGCTGCTTGGAATCTGTACTGCGCAGCATGCTAGCTATGGAATTGGCAAAACCACCGGTACCACCTCCATTGCCACAGACAGCATAATTTTAGAGCACAGTCTCATGCTGCATGACAGTGCAACATAGTACACTGAAGGACTGCAGGACCACACATGCCTGGTGCGGTACTGCAAGCATACATCGTGGCTTGATCCTGGAGGACCATATCTAACAACAGCTCAGTCCACACCTGGTCCAGTGTGCTGGCACATTCAGTGTGCGATCAGCACCCGGTGTTACGGTAACTTGCATGCAGTGTGTTGGGTCTGGGGTGAGCTGGGTATGTAAATACTGGGGCTAGCAACTTCCATCACGTGCCTAATGGCTGCCTTTTATTTGAGATGCCAGTTACGGCAAGTCACTGGCGGCGCCAGTGCAGTACAGTACAGTACAGCACAAAAGACAAGCACTGCGACGGTATAGTAGACACTGCTTACTGCTCTCAGTCTCTTTTACTGCTTACATTGCTAACCACTAAGCCCAGCGCTTGGCACCCCTGTCACAGCCCTTGGTACGCGAAGCATCTACTAAGCTTCCGGGGTGTGAACCCCCTTCGTCGCGGCATGCTACGAAGCCCCCTCCGGCGCTACTAAGGGTCTAGGTTCGCATACTAAGGGGGTTGCCCGTGTAGTGACCACATGATCCACTCTGTCCGAGCGCACACATTGGCACGAATACAGCCCACTGCACTCGTGATCGTAAATCCAAGACCTGGTGAGGCGGTAGCCAGCTCAAGCACTCTGCTGCAAGCACAGCCCGCGTTCAACTTGCGAACCAGCTTACGCAGGTATGCGCACTTCGGAGGTGTCAAATACCGTGCGCGCCCTGCAAGAATTGTTGGTTGCGGTGTAAAATTGGTCGGAATTGCTGCGATCATGTTGGCCGCACGCCTGCTGCATGCCCCAAAAGGCACCAATGGCTGGACTGCATCAGTGAACAAGACCAAAGTGATCTGCGGACAGGGCTGCGATCACTCGCATAAACATGATATACAGCTCAAAATCTGCAAGGTAGGCCGAAAGGCCCAGGAACAGCGGCAGGAAAGTACAGGCAGTAGACCAACAGCATGCATGCTGTGCATATGATGAGCAGGGACTGACCAGTTCCAGCCTACATACAAATGCAACACATGGGTCACTGCAACGACACGCTTGAGCACGTCTTCATCTTTTATATGCGGCATTGGCGCTTTGTGATGGCTGTTTGAATGGCATTACAACAAAACAACATAGCACAGCAACTTACAAGCCAGCATGCACCCAACGGCGAGTATGGATCTCACTGCCACCCCAGCAACATCCACGCGAGCAGTGAGTAAACTCAGGGCTGCCCCTGCACAACAAGCAAGCCAATAGCCAAGTATCTGCCATTGATAGCAGTATTGGACATGCAAATGATACATTGCTGCAGACTCATGGGCTGCTGCTAGAATTGTAAGACACTGCTGACATCATATGGCAAAGATCCATGCAGGGTAGTTGGAGTCTTTGCACATATGTTTGTCCTCCACATAATGTTCCATGTTGTGTGTTGCTGCACTGCAGTCAAGAGCCCAACCGCAGGGTGCTCACCATCTGCTCAGGGCTGGCAGCTGTTGGGCAGCACCAGGTTAAAGCACCCAATGCGATACAAGCTGACACGCCTGGGCTTGCCATATCTACAAAGCCCCTCCGGTGCCACGCCAGCAAGACACCAGACCACTTGTTGTATTGGTCTAGTATGCGAACCAGTACAAATTCCAGCTTACTCCTACAACAGCAGCAAAGCACACAACAACCCAACACACTGAGCTTGCTTTTGAACTTGGCAGTGCCTAAAGACTCAGGATGGTGACATCGGCAAGTTTGATGGTGACATCGGCAAGTTTGATGGTGACATCGGCAAGTTTGATGGTGACATCGGCAAGTTTGATGGTGACATTGGCAAGTTTGATGGTGACATCGGCAAGTTTGATGGTGACATCGGCAAGTTTGATGGTGACAACGGCAAGTTTGATGGTGACATCGGCAAGTTTGATGGTGACATCGGCAAGTTTGATGGTGACATCGGCAAGTTTGAACAGGAGCCTCGCAGGATTAGACCAAACGCACCTGTGTCCGACCGTACTACGATCGGACTGCATCATGATGATACAGTGCACATTGGGCCATCGTCGATGCCATAGTATGCCCGCCTAGAGCTACTAGTAGTGTGTTCTGCTGTACA
Source organism: Coelastrella sp. UTEX B 3026 (assembly GCA_002588565.1). Lineage (NCBI taxonomy): Eukaryota > Viridiplantae > Chlorophyta > Chlorophyceae > Sphaeropleales > Scenedesmaceae > Coelastrella > Coelastrella sp. UTEX B 3026. Next base: position 8,211 of record NSMO01000145.1, read on the forward strand.
AATGACGTTCCGTGTCAGCTAAGGCATGACCATTTGGTCAGAGCTGACAGCTGACTCGAGAGATCAGCCAGGCATGATGCATGTAGACCTTAGTTGTCCCTACCTGATGCAACCCTGCCAGGGCCCCTGGCTCTCGGAAAGCTGGGCTCTCTCAAATCCTGAGGCCGTCCCTTTGGGGCTTGTGACCTCACCCAGGTCACTGACTGCAGTGTCTGGGAGTGACGTTCATCATGAATGGAGGTCTGTACGAAGTGTGTCTGTTACAACATTGACCGAGGTTGGTGCACGATCAATACCTGATCTGCAGCCAACAGAAGGGCGGGAGCAGGCTGCGTAGCTTAGAATCTTGCCCAGTGACAGTCTACCAATTGTACCCATTTGGCGGCTTGTAGACATTGCTAATACATGAAGTTGGGTGGTGATGGCCTTCAGCTAGTGGCGTGACACCATTAGGACAGTTTCCTCCACTGTCTCCCTCCATCTGGCAGTAAGGCCCTGCCAGACTGTAGCCTCAAAGCCGACCTGCCGTATAAAACTGCTTTGTTGAGGCACGTCTTGTGATGGCCTTGCAACCGGAAATACATCGATATAGCTCAGGGTCTGCAGAGCGCATGATCGTTTGTCGATCGCTGATATGTAGTAATGAAGTGTGTTTTACTATTCAGTAAATCAGCAGGTATGTTGAATGCACATGCACACGACTTGCTCGATCGTAGGTGTCATATGTCACAACAGCATATGCATGCATGCCACCAAGTGGCATTCACGTAGGACCCGTTGCGCCATCCTTCCTGTCAGCCTGTTTCAGCTGATTCACACCGTCGGTTATCACAAGCCAATACCAGTAAATCACATCCAGAACAAGCCCAAGAGCACATGTACGATGTATCACTGCAAGTACCGGTCAATTGGTATCTGTACATCACATCGGACTGTAAACACACACAACGCTGCTGAGGCAAGCCCGGCCAGGAATGACATGCACCGAGGTTGGCACGAAGACACATAAATGTCTCGCCTATCACTAGACACTTCTGCGTGTCATCTTCCCAATGGTGCTTCGTACACTCAATCATCAACAAGGTAAACAGAGACAACCCAGGCCTGTGGCCTTAGCAGATTTGTGACTTCGATACGTGCTTGATGTATACACGTGTACACATGAAACTTCAAACCTCTCCATCCTTTGCTTCACAGCAAATCACACAGTTTTATGTACGTGTGGGGTGACAAGCCATACCACAATATCAACTACATATACGAGTTATGTATGTCAACGCTGAAACCCCACAAATCCTACTACACAGTGCAGTCATGCTTCTGCAGCATGCGCTCAGCTGTCAGCTGTCGTCCTCCCCCAGTACTTCCGGCTCCACGCTAGATACCCAAAAAATTGTTCAGGTGCCGCATTTGTCAGCGGATCCCCATCATATCTATACGACGGATTATCCGTATTCCAGGCATTGACAGCATTCACAACCTTTGCCATTTCACTCCCGCTATTCCTCTGGCAAACTCCGGCCGAGTAACATAGGGCTACTATACCGCTGACGTGGGGACATGCCATGGATGTCCCGCTCATTTTGGCATAGCCGTTGAACCCGGATTTGTTTAAAGGGTACGTACTGGTGATAGAGTCACCGGGGGCGGCTACAACGCGGGAAGATAACCCTCCAGTGTCTGGCAGGGGTAGGAAATTGCTCCAGGGAGCAGCGGAATCGTCCGAGGTTGTTGCTGGATCTAGATCGCTGATGGCGGTCACTGCTAGAGCTCCGGCGCATGCTGCTGGCACTTCTGTGAGCATGGAGACACCTGAATTACCTGCAGCAGATAAGCAACAGCAGCAGATAAGCAACAGCAGCAGATAAGCAACAGCAGCAGATAAGCAACAGCAGCACATAAGCAAAAGTAGCACATAAGCAAAAGCAGCACATAAGCAAAAGTAGCACATAAGCAAAAGCAGCATGCTTGTGTTGTAGAGCATAGATACATAGTACATTAATAGACAGTACTTAATATTATGGCGGTCAACACTTATCGGGATTTGAGCAGTGTTGTCACGAGCAAGCGTCTCGTGATAGGCAGTGCGTGCATGTTATGCAGCTTCGATTGTCGTTGTGAATTTGGTGTACTGAAGTATCTACAATAACTAGGCCCATGGGGAGTAGCAGCTCAATGTATGTGAGACACTATGTAACATTTTAGTCATTGTACACAACACCTCTTGTGAAGTGTTGCGCATGAAGGCAGCGGCAGCACACATCTTTGGCACGGCACTCCAGTCACTCTGGCACAGCACACCAGAGCCTGTGGCACTGCACATGCGGCTGCAGACATGCGGTACCGGCAGTGACGGAGGTGCCAGTAACAGTGCTATAACGTGTAACAGTGCTGTGAAGAAACCGTAAACCGACTGCACATCCTGCACAGCCACAAATCAGCAAAAGCCACACGCCCTCCCCACCTGCTGCCGCCACCACAGTGATGCCCTGCGCAATCATCTGCTGCACATATCCGCATTCCTCATCGCTAGCATCTCCAGTACCCGACAGACTCAAATTCATGACTCGTATTCCCAAGTTACGGCCATTGGTAACGATGTGGTCGTAAGCGCGTAACAGGTCCGAGAAAAGCCCGTTGCCGTCGGCTTTTAGCACGCGTAGCGCGTAGATGCCGATACCAGGCGCGATACCCACGATGCCTTTGCCCTGGTTTTTTGCGCCTATAGTGCCTGCGCACAGCCGCAACCGCATGTCAGCTAGGTAGCATTGTTGCGTCATCAGATGGCATTGGCTGTAGCGGCTGCTCATCCTCGTTCAAAACATGTCGAGCTCAGCAATCCTGAAGCCCCAATCACGAGTACACCCCCACAGGCTTGACACCAGTCATAGTATTGCCAACACTACTAGAAGTTACCTCAAGGGTTCACACCAGCTGATGGCGCATGGGGGTAATGAACATTGATACCACTTCTATCCAATGCAGCCACCCACCTGCTACGTGTGTGCCATGCCCGTGTGTGTCATCTGTGTAGGACAGATTGGGTTCATCAGCCACAAAGTTCATACCACCAACGACATTCAGGTCGGGGTGGCTGGCATCAACACCTGAGTAAAGCATAGAAGCAATAATTCAGTTGCAGACTCTGCCAGGCGGCCTGTTGGTCACTCCCGAAAAGTGGCCCGGCGTTGAAGCATCCTAGGCGGCTGGGGAGCACTATGTTGGTGCAAATGCACTGTCAAAAAAGTGTAAGGCTGCAACTGAGTACCCTCAAGCAAACTGCTGGCTTCCTGTGCCTCAACGCACAATTCACCCAGCAATTAGGTGTGCCTTGGGGAGATTTGCCCACCTGTATCCACCACAGCCACCGCATTGCTGCACACAAATGTTACTGCTGTGGCAATGCAGCGCAAGCAAACTGCAAACAACCAAGTGTCCACCCAGCTGCTGGGTGTGCCTGGGTGATTTGCCCACCTGTGTCCACTACCGCCACCACTATGTTCTTCACTGGGGCATGGCTGAGGTCAGGCACTTGGTTGTTGTAAACTGCTTGGAGCCGCTGAATGCCGGCTGGAACAAACTCATTGGCGGCAAGGGTGACTGCAAGACATAGACAAGTGTAGAAAGCATAGCGTCAGCTTGGCATTTTGGAGTTCTGGCTGGCCTTTAGATGTCAACGCACAGATGCGAGCTACACACGGTCCGCTGCTTTGACCTCTCCGCTGCTATGGCCCCTCACAGTCTGGATCGGTACACATTTTTCGTAAAGAACTGCTGACATCCTGTCAGGCTGACACGCAAGCTTGCTGCTAACAGCAGGTCTCAACTTGAGAACTCAGGGCCTGAGTTAAGCAATGTCTGCAGGCGCTTAAGAGCCAATCCTAAGGCACAATTTACGAACAATCAATCATCTTTGCAGGGCATTACCTGGCGGGACACTATTAGCCGCTGGCGTTGATGACGGGCTTGGCGACGGGCTCGGCGACGGTGACGGTCGTGGCGACGGAGAAGGTGACGGTCGTGGCGACGGTGAAGGTGAAGGCCGGGGCGATGGCGATGGCGACGGCCGGGGGGTTGGCGATGGCGAAGGTCGGGGCGATGGCCGGGGCGCGGGCGATGGTGCCGCCACGGAAGAGAAAGCCCCAGATGTCAGCTCGTTGATGCCGGCCTCGGTCTGGCTTGCCGTGCAAACAGTGCCCGGTAACGGTAGATTGTGCGGCGTCACTCCGCAGCTTCCCAGCCAGTCATTGTTGAATTTTGAATCCGTCCCAGATCGGCTGAAGGAGCACTTGGCGCCATCTGGCATCATAACGCTCGTCCACTGAACGAACCCCAGACCCGGCCCGCACCTTGATCCCGAGAGGACGAGTTGCGTACTTGACCCGGAGTTGCATGTGATAGGCTTGTTGAGGGTAACTCGCAGCATGTTGAGCTTTGACGCTGGGATGCACCCTGACGTATCCGAGTCCGGGCAGACGCCGACCGGAAGATTCGGTGCTACGGTCGGCGCAACTCCGCACTGCCCCATGTGCGCGGCGTTCCAAGGGTCAGAATCAGTTGGTTTGCGATACTGTAGGCACCCTGGCACCATGAGGCTGGTCGTAGTGTTGAGCGCGTACATGCCAAGCCATCTTGTCTTCGCCAGATTTGCTCCGCAACGTTCGCCGAACCAGTAGACCTTAGCGCCGGACATCTTGCAGCCCGCCCATCGGAGCCCCGGGGAGTTGACTGAAGCGCTTGACAGGGACTTGGCTGCTGTGCAGCGATCTGTGCAAAGCAGCAAAACGGCTTTGTTGAGCTGGCTCTGTTGACTTACGGACACAGGGCACTATACTGTTGCAGGGCTCAACCTAAGCCTGAAGAGCAGATTGTGGCTGCTCACAATCAGCACTCTACGGATGACTACAGCAAAGTACAAGGGTACATGTCGCAGTGGGTTGCACCGCAATGTCCCTGTGCTGTTGTTACAACTGCTGCATTTAGCTGCAAGCCACAGCCAGCTGTGACTGTCCATCATCAGTGTTATTTCGGTTACATAATGTGCAAGTTGCTGGGACATCGCTCATGCAAACTCAACCAACTAGGCAAGCACAGCAATTACCTCACCTTGGGCTATTGCAATGACTCGGTCCTGAATAACCTTGTCCACATCAGCAGAGGTCTTCAATGCCCTATATAGTGCCCTAGATCTGATGCCGCTCGGCGCCTGCAGCACAACACCGCGCAACTTGCTCCTCTTGCTGCCACCGCTGCCGCTGCCGCTGCTGCTGCTGCTGCTGGAAGTGGATGCAGACACAGCAGCAATGCCAAATTGTCTGTCGTCTGCATCTTGCCCAAGTGTTGATTTCACTTCAAATGGTGGGTCGTTGGATATGCTAGCTGCTGCTATTGAAACTGAGGCGATGCCGACGCTGGCTGCAGCTGCAGGATTGGCTGCTGTTGACAGTTGACTCAGCCTGTGCCTGACATGCTGTTGCAACCTGCAGTACACAATTGGGCCGCCGAGTTGTGAGCTAGTTGCATGTTAAACGTCAAATGTTTACTGCAAGCGTTTTACCAATAGCACATAAAGTGCAGGAGGTGCTCAGCTGCTGGTTTTGTGTCCCTAACACAACAACAACCATGAATCGAGTCTGCTATATTGAAGTCTGTTGAACTTGAGCGCACTTAGTATTAGTCGCATGGTATCAAATTCATCACGTGCCTGCATCTCGCAGCTGGTTTCTTTGTAATGTAATCTGACATGCTGTGTGATGATGTAAGAGCAAGCTAATGCAGGCTGCCGTCCAGCCTGCTGCACACCCATGTGACCCTGACCTGTCAATCCCGCCATCCAGAGTTGTCACATTGTCCTTGAACATAACAATGTAACGGCCAGCAATCTTGCTTCCTGCAGGTGCTACGCCCATGTTTGGTACTGCTGCAGCTGTGAAAGCAGTAGCTGCAGGGTTGAAGACCTGGGGCTCTGCTGTAGCTGCAGCTGTCACTGCTGGCTGCTCCACAGGTGGCAGCTGTGCTTCAGCTGCTGACGGAACTTCTGCATCTGCAGTGTCGGCAACGCTGTCCTGATTTGCAGATGCGTCGCTCTCGCCTGACGAACAACCAACCGTGAAATCGGTTGCAGAGGTCCCAATACTGTCTGTGCCAGCTCCGGCGCTGCCGCTGCCGTCCAATGTAGAATATTGTTGCGCAGATGCCGCTAAAGATATGCCGTCTACGGCTACGAGGGAGAAGGACTGCTGAGATGTCTCGCTACTTTCATCAGGCTGGCTGTAATCTGCTGGGGCGGGTGCGACAACCTCCGGCATATTAGATCCTTCTATGTTTTGCTGGTCGAGCTGGCCTAGGCCTTGTTGCTGAAGGCTCCATAGGCAGGCCAAAAGCAGGCAGAACCGAACAGCGATGGGAGCCGTGGTGCCCATGTTGCTCTTGAGCACCGACACCGCTATGTTCAGTAACTACAACCATGCGTAGCATATAGCAGAAACATCAAGTCATGGGAAGATGTGGGAGCCTTGGCGGTCCTTCCGTGCTTCCTGCTTTTCGATGGGGTGACAGCCGCTCGCATTCGATCGCTCAGGACCAGCCGTAATATTGCTGTATGATTTATGGGCCCGTGTAAAAGCAGGCAGAAAAGTCTGGGCGGTGACTGGACAGGGCCTGCCGGGTTTTTGGCCCTCCCGCTGCTCAAGCATGGAATGGAGCATGGCTGAAAGCCTGTGCTCGCTTTCTGTGACCTGCTGCAGCGGCCGCATCTGTACTGGCGTCTCTGTACGGTTCCGGCGCTCCCCGAACTTTGCGCCTTATGGTCCGCGCAAACCAGGGCAGCCAGTTGTTCCGTCCAAGCTTGAGCAGCTTGTTTGTGTTGTCAGATTGACACCAGCCTCTGCAAGCCCGCAACACAGTGAACTTCCAAACCGTTTGCAGTAACAGACACCTGCAGCGCTCACTTGCCCGATGATCAAGCCTCGGACAACCTTGCTGCTAGGCAACAAAGCAGAACGTGAAGGACGCTGGAGCGGGTTCTTCTTGCCAGTCGTAATCATCCTCGGCGGTGTTGTTCTGCTGCAGCAGTACTGGATTAACATCAGTCCATCAGTGATGATTGTTTTGTTACACGGCGTCTCCGAATAACATTGCCACAATCATCACATGACACTCCTGGCAAAAATACATCCTCTCAAGCTCGTACGATATTCGACAGCGACTTGAAGTCGTTGGACGCATAACTTATGATAAGCTGAGAAGATTTCATCGGGTTACAATCGAACAAAGGACTGCAATGCTGTGCTTTTTGGTGCTGGCTGGGGTAAGCACGTACTGTTTACAGCGACAATAATCTCGCACAAATGTGCAGATGGCATGCAGCCAGATAGCAGTCTCAATGTGCAGCAAAGCAGTCTCAGGCCCATGCTGCAGTTACCAGCTACAGTAGCTGTCCACAGTTTACTTGCATCTTATTCATTTGACAGCACACGGCCCTGAATTACATCAGCAACGGACATTCAGGGCAGTTCAGCTTACGACACAGCCAAGCATTGCTGTTCGATGGCGATTCGATGGATGATTATGTCCAGACCGATCCAAGAGCAGCCCATTTCTGTCTCAGATGCATGGCTTGCAGCAGGAGCGGACAGCGGTAGATGACTCTAGGCTACGCCGCATTCGTTTTTTGCATCCCATGCAGCAACAAGTGTAGCTGATTGTTATACTGCTGATTCCAATCCCCACACCACCTTTATGGCAGCAACAGCGTCAGAACCTATCACGTGCAGCACTAGGCTAGCCTGCCAGGTCACTGCAGCAGCAGCAGATGGATCCAGACAGACATGCAGCATCCACAGCGGATCTGCGTGCTGTGCAGTGTGTCTGAAAGCAGCATTTGGTTATGGCTGTGACTTGCAACATGATAAATCATGGCACATTCACCCGTAGCTAAACCCTGATACTCCTGCCACAACTAGGTATTAGCTCTGACCAAAGCGCAGCTACTGCCAACAGTAGAGTTGTTTGCGTGCGCATGTGTGACAGTGCAGCATTAGGCTAGCCTGCCAGGTCATCGCAACAACAGCAGATGGACCCAGACAGACATGCAGCATCCACAGCGCATCTGCTTGCTGTGCAGTATGTGTCAAAGCAGCATCTGGTTATGGCTGTGATTTGTGACATGATACATCATGCCACATATACCCGTAGCTAAACCCTGATACTCATGCCACAACTAGCACTTAGACCTGACCAAAGCGCGGCTATTGCCAACAGTAGAGTTGTTTGCTTGCGCATGTGTGACAGTGCAGCACTAGGCTAGCCTGCCAGGTCACTGCAGCAGCAGCGGAAGCACCCCAGGCATGCAGCATTCACAGCAGACCTGCTTGCTGTGCAGTGTGTTTGCAGCAGCATGTGTTCATGGCTGTGACTTGTGACTTCATACATCATGGCACATATACCCGTAGCGAAACCCTGATACTCCTGCCACAACTAGGTCTTAATTCTGAACAAAGCGCAGCTATTGCCAACAGCTGAGTTGTTTGCGTGCGCATGTGTGACAGTGCAGCATTAGGCTAGCCTGCCAGGTCATTGCAACAGCAGCAGATGGACCCAGACAAACATGCAGCATCCACAGCGGATCTGCTTGCTGTGCAGTATGTTTATAGTAGCATTTAGTTTGGCTGTGACTTGCGACATGATACATCAAGGCACATATACCCGTAGCCATGCCTTGATACCCCAGTCACAACTAGCACTTCTTCTAGCAATGCACAGCTGCATTGCTGACAGCAGAATAAGTTGTTTGCTTGCGCATGTGTGACAGCGCCATCAGCAGCTATGACTACAGTCCGTCTGGACTAGGTCCCTGCATGTCAGTCTAAATCTGTTGCTGCAGTTGACCGCACTTCTGTGCTGTGGATGCTGCTGTACAAGACACACATGCGCAGTATGTGCTCCCCCCACTAGTTTGGAAGCGCACTTGTCATTAGTATGCTGTGGATGCTGCTGTACAAGACGCACATGCGCTGTGTGCTCACCCCAGTGAGCATACCCCCAGTCCGGTAGCGCAGGACATCCCCAGCAGTTAGTTGCCTGTACAGTTGCCAAGTGATGATCATATGCCTTGTGCGCCACCTATATCATATACCTATACGTTACCCAACCTGCTACCGCTGCTGCTGCCGCTGCTGCTGTTGTTGCAGGAGAGCACATGCTGTGTACCCCAGTCAACCTCCAAAAACCTTGCTACTTCTACTCGTTTGGCATCGCCCATGACTATTCATTTGACAAGGCTATCGCAGAGAAGCTCGGGTGCTTTGGCTTTGCAGCGGATCCAACAGTAACACATCCTGCGCTACTGAGTGACAAAATAACATTCCATTATCTGGTGAGATCTCACCAGATATCTAGATGAGGCCATTTGTTTGTTAGCCGCTTTAGTTGCCGTATTAGTCGCCGTAGTCAATGGCCGTGGAATGGAACCGTGACACATGCAGCGCTGCTGAGTGACAAAACAACATTCCACTATCTGGTGAGCTAAGGCCTTTTGTTTGATTAGCAGGTTAGTAGCAGCTTGAGTGATGTTATAGAAGTAATGAAAGATGCTTGATGTTGTGGCTAGCCGGAGTCTACAGACCAAATCCCACTGGCTGGCACGTGTAACAAACTCCAGACGAAGCTGCTCTAGTGGTGCTGGGACATGGGGCTGGGCCGTCGTTGCGCAGTTCTAGTTGCAGTGCTGATAAGAGATGCACTTGTTGTTGCCCTGGCAGTCACTCGGAGTGGCCGCTAAGATGCAGCCGACCCGATTGTAGCCCACTTAGCGCTGTTCGTCAGCAATTTCACATTTCATTTCGTCGGACAGCAAGATATTATTGCATTACCTGGTGGCATGGGGCCTTGTGTCTGACGCTTTGTTGCTTCTTGTTTATGTGATGCTTTCTTGCTCAAGTATCCAATGCTCCTAGCACTGCTGCTGCTGCCGCTTCTGCCGTCTTACAAGTGGCTCACTAACCTACCAGGATTCTCCTATCACAGAAGCTGAATCTATTCATGCCTGATCCAGCACAAATAGCTCAGACATTGCGAGACAGTTTGTCACAACAATATCCTTGCACAGCAAGCAATCCAGCGTCGCTGCTGCTGCTGCTGCTGCTCCACAGGCTGGTAAAAACTATCACGATGAGGACAACAAACATTGGATGTTCTACACGTCAATGCCTGGCCTGCGTAAATGGCTCGGCCACGACAGATTGACGATCCTAAAGATGGATTGCGAAGGCTGCGAGTACTCGCTAGCTAGGGATATACTGGAGGAAGATCCGGACTTCTTCAAACATGTGGACCAGTTTGCAGTAGAAGTGCATCACAGCAGGTGCATATACTATCCATACCAGTTCGTCACAGACCTGCGCCTCAAATCTACATCTGAGCTTAATTGTAAAAAGACAGGGCAGTATCGATACGACAGGCACATGTGTATCGGTACAGGACATGAATTGAAGACACAGTAATTGGAGATGTATACGTGGACTATCCATACAGGGACCGCCTTCCAACAGGCCGATCAGGAGCTCATTACTGCACACAATGCATTCAATGCAATGCAGGCCGATACCCCACCACTGTGTATTCACCAACCCTTCTTGTTGTTTATTGCAAGCTTTAGGTTTAGGGTTTAGGGTAAAACTAAAAAACCCACCTAAACCCACCACTGTGTATTCACCAACCCGAAACCCCTTTTCTGTGTTTATTGCAAACTTGCAGAAAGTGGATGGACGGCTGAGAAGAGCTGTACTTAGGGACCACATAACCAGACCTCCTTCAGACCCCCTGCAGGAACTCAATTTTGATGACACTACATCTTACAATGCCCTTTTGGCTGGGTGGCATGCCATATGTGGGACTCTGCAGGAAGGGGATGAAAGGCGGAGAAGAGCTGTATTTATCCGCCACACTACCAGACCTCCTGCAAATCTACTGCAGGAACTCATTAGCTAATACCTTGCTACACCTTGCACTTCCCTCTGTGCTGGAAGATCACCCAGCACATGGCATGTTACAACATGCCATGTGTGCAAATCTGTCTGCAAGAAGTGGATGAAAGGCCGAGAGAAGTTGTACTCTTGGGTTACATTACTAGACCTCCTACAAGAAGCAGCAGTCCTTGACTGCATTTGCCGAACTCTCCCGATTTACCTGGTAACCTACATGATGTCGTTTTCGTTTGGTTGCAGGAAGGGGATGAAAGGCCGAGAAGAGCTGTATTTATCGGCCACACTACCAGACCTCCTGCAAATCTACTGCAGGAACTCATTAGCTAGTACCTTGCTACACCTTGCACCCCCCTCTCTGCTGGAAGATCACCCAGCACATGGCATGTTACAACATGCCATGTGTGCAAATCTGTCTGCAGGAAGTGGATGAAAGGCCGAAGTTGTACTCTTGGGTTTCATTACTAGACCTCTTGCAAGAAGCAGCAGGCCTTGACTTCAATTGCCAAACCCTCCTTTTTTACTTGGAAACATGTCATGTTTGTTCGGTTGCAGGAAGTGGATGAAGGGGCGAGAAGAGTTGTACTCATGGGCCGCACTACTAGTTCTGTACAGGAAGCCGCTCTTGAGTTCATTGCATTCACATAAGTTACGATAGTACTCCCGCTCCCCACCGATAACACGTCAACTTTGTTTGATTGCAGGAAATGGATGAAAGGCCGTGAGGAGTTGTACTCATGGGCCACACTACTAGACCTCTTACAGGAAGCAGGCCTCGAGTTCATTGACGTCCATAACACACAATGTGCCCCAGCAGACCAAGCAACTGGGCTGGTACCAGAGTTGGAACAGCGCAAAGTCAAAATGGGGCTAAACGGACCAAATGGGGAGTCAGTGTGGGGGAAGTATGGCCATTGCCATAACTACCTGTTTGCACGGTTGCCAAAGCCATAGCAGCCGCAGTGGGGGTAGGCAAGTTGGTGCTGCTACACAGACCCAATGGCGAGTCGAAACATTTTCTGGCGCAAATACGGTCGCTGCCATAACTACCTGTTTGCAGGGTTGCCAAAGCCATAGCAGCCACAGCAGCAGTGGGGGTAGGCAAGTTGGTGCTGCTACACAGACCCCATGGCGAGTCATGTCTGGCGCAAATGCGGTCACTGCCATAACTACCTGTTTGCCTGGTTGCCAAAGCCATACCAGTAGCAGGAGCAGTGGGGGTAGGCAAGTTGGTGCTGCTACACAGACCCAATGGTGGGTCAAGTCTGGGGCGAACACGGTCACTGCCATAGCTGAACTACCTTGTTGCGCGGTTGCTCAAGGCATAGCAACGCGTCTCCTGCGCCTGCACTCGACAACAAGATGCTGCAGCATACTTGGAGTTGAGGCAACAAAACAGCCACCTGGTGCCTGTTATAACACATGTTATAACACATGTATTGCCAGCTGGGGCTGTCTGCATGCCGTCTGCATAACGTTATCTTCAGAATGTGTCACAGTGCAAGTGCTACAACCCACCGTTTATGCAAGTGCTACAACCCACTGTTTATGCTGGCCGGTATTCATTACTGACAGCCACAAGAATTGATATCTGTGGGATGCTGACTCAGAGAGTCTCTTTCGGTAGTGACCCCCGTTTTTCTGCAGGTCTTGCCAAGGCATTTGACTTGTTGCATGGCTCAGTCACAATCACTTTAAGCAATGCCATTGAGACTTGGCTACGATAGTACTGAGGTTTTTGGGCTCTGCTGTTGTAAATGCAGCAAATGCATGGCTCATAGGTTGGTCACATGTGTACGTACAGTGGTATGGGTACTGTTCTGGCTGGGGTTCACTACGGGCAGAAGGGTATATTTTATGCAGCTTTATTTTCCGCTTTTATCCCAGTTTTATGTTTCTTTATGGTGCTTAGGGTTTGATGTGATCATCAACCCGTGGTTAGTTCAAAGGTTTGAAGTGGCCTTATTGGTATCAGCCCAGAAAGGCATGACAAGACAGATACGGGTATATATCTGTGCCCTACAATGATGGATGCAGTTTGTGGGCTGCATTAAATTGCATCAATACTCATCTTGACTGTTTCTGGCTTGGTTGCTGACTGTCACACTGTCACTGGACCAGACCCTGTC
>NSMO01000146.1:4688-25829 GCA_002588565.1 Coelastrella sp. UTEX B 3026
TTTCCACAGCAGCAGGCAGTCCAGCAGTGCCAAAACCAGGCACTACTGACATGAGAAGCGCAGCTGCCTGTGATAACAGCAAGATCATACACGGCAATAAAGCGGACAACAGGTGCAGCCGCAGTGGTACAATGCAGCCGCTGGACTTATCACAATCCTGTGACGCGACACCAGCTGGGTTTCTGAGCATTGGTACACAGCACAAATGCAGCAGCTGGCGGGCATATGCTCATAATTCAGCTCAGAGAAGGTGATGCACTCCTGGTGTGCTTTCTCATACCCGAATAAGCGACAACATATGCAGCTGCTGACTTGCTGCTGCTGCCACTGCCGCTGCTGATGCTGCTGCTGCAGGAGCTGCTTGTTGCTGCTGGTATTGATGTTGACCCCGTAGCACACGGCATTGCTGCTGATCGACTGAAACGTCTCACACAGGCACTCAGTAGGACACCAACCATACATCAGCTCAAGGGCAATTACAGGTGAACTTTGCACTGCAGCAGTTGGGGTCTCTCTTGTGCTCTGACCGGTGTTTTAGTAAGCCAGCAGGATTGATGTTGTTGCTGCTCTAAGCTGTTCTGAGCCCGTAAATGATGTTTGCCGCACTGTTGTGTACTCACAGCAGCACAGCAGCGGTAGTGGAGTCTATGGGGACTCTGTAGGGAACATAGAGGGTCCCTGCCACCGCTGCTGTATCTGAAGTCCAAAGGTCACATCCTCACACATTTGCTGTCTATGCTGCACTTGTGTGCCGGTATCCCTGCCATAGGCTTTACTGCTGCCATGTCAGCAGCAGCAGCAGCGCTATCCAGCCTAACTGCAAACCTGCATGTTGTCCTGGAGTGTGTGGTTACCTATCCTGTGCATTGCTGGGTTTGTGCTGCACTGCAGTGGTGCAGCTGATGTCAGGCTGCTTGCCAGTCACTGACAGCAGCAGCAGCAGTGAAATGACATCACGCCTTTGTCTCTGCAACTCTTCTGCTTGACTGCCATGCTGCATGCTACTGTTGTGTGTGCTTGCAGTGAGGTAGTGCAGCTGCTGTCAGGCTGCCCACCAATCCCAGAAAGCAGCAGCAGCAGCAGTGGGTCCCTTGTTGGTCAAGTAGATGCCATGCTCATGGATTTAGGAGTCTCATCTATGCAGGTTGGTCACACAGCCAACTGTTGTCTTGACAGGGTGTCTCATTCGCCCTAAATGTTCCTGATTGTGCGCCGGTGTACAGTTGTTTTGGCAGCTGCCTTTCAAAACCAGATGAGTGTCATAGCATGCGGCAGCAGTATCTGCCCCGCCAAGCTGGTGCCATTGGGCACAACAACCGCAACCGGTTCTTCGGACAGGCAAACAAATTTACCAGTGTATGCTTTCCCTGTTCGGACTGTACTATTTATGGCCATAGATTGTAGAGTAAATGCCAGGCCTGTAGTTCAAGTTGCACCCTTGCTATGCTGCTGCTTAGCAAACAGCTGGTGAACCGTTGAGTAATGCTGTTGCTCCTCCTGCAGTCTACTGGCTTGCCTCCTGTTTGCAATTCATCAGCCATCTCCAGCCATACACCTAGAATCTGCTACAGTAGTACGCGGCACGTCATGAATTGGTAGAGCTGGTGCTGCTGCTGCTGCTGCCGGTGTTCCTGGTCTAGCAGGTTGACAGTAGTGCCTATTGTGCCTATTCAACTTCGTGTATGACGGCCCATGAGCATGCGAATGAATCCACAGGCAGCGGTATCGACTGAACGGAATTGTCCACCGACATTCCTGCTGCTGCTGCTGCCTTTTGCAGTTTAAATCTGCTGAACACCGTGCCAGGTTCCTATATGATGTATGCTGCTCAAGTGGTCCAACTAAATAAGCGGTGCTGCTCATCGTCGTCATGCTGCCATCAAACCTGCTTTGCTTGCAGGTTGATAGTGCCGGCCGCGGGTTCAGCTTCATGTATGATGACTGGATAGACATGCGAATGGATCCACAGGCAGCAGCATTGACTGAGGGAGTCATCAACTGAGAGTCCTGCTGCTGCATCATCTTGCTGCTTGCAGTCTGAATCCGCTGAACACCATATCAGGTTCATGTAAGATGCTGATGTGGTGCAGATACATAAATGGTGCTGTTGTAAGTCATCATGCTGCCTCCACTGCTGTTACCGACTATTTCGAGTTTTTCAATTCTGTTATGTTTTCCTTGCAGTTTGACAGTGCCGACCGTGGGTTTAGCTTCATGTATGACGGCCGGATAGACATGCGAATGGATCCACAGGCGGCAGTGTCGGCTGAGGAGCTGGTTAACTGTGCACCTGAGGCGGAGTTGTGTCGAATACTCCGGGACTACGGGGAAGAAAAGAGCTGGAGAGCAGTGGCAAGAAGGTGTGAATATTTGCATGCCCGCTATGATATGAATTGGCTTGAACTTTAACTTGTTGGAGTTTTGTTGTTTTTATAATATGAAGCCTGCCGAGCCGCAGCAACGGCTTGGGACTGTCTGTGTGATTGATGGTTGTTGTGTGAGTGGTTAATCAGCTGTGCCCGGTAGCGGAACCATTTGGCAAAGTAATGCAGAACATGCAGCCATTTATCAGCATTGGATACTCCGGGACTATGAAGAAGGAAAGAGCTGGGGAGCGCTGGCACAAAGGTATGGTGGTGTTTTGCATGCTCGGCTATGATTGTGGTTGGCTTGGATCACGTTTTGTTGCATCTATAGTATCAAGCCTGCTGAGTTGCTGGCTTGGGAGTATCTGTGCGATTTGTAGTTTGTTCGTCTGTTGTTGTTTTAATGCTAGTTCAATCGTGCCCTAAACACTGCCCAGACACACTTGTCTGCTGGTTTGCAGGATAGTAACAGCCCGTGAGCAGCAGCCTATCAAAACAACCAAGCAGTTGGTTGACATCATTGGCCACACACAGATACGTGGCGGCAGCAGCAGCAGCAGGAAAGGCAGCAAGGGTGGCCGGGGGATACATCCAGCTACAAGGACCTTCCAAGCACTACGGATTGCTGTCAATGATGAGATCAGAAAGCTGGAGCAGGTGACCCGCAGTTCCGCATTTGTTGCTACAGGCCTGATGATATCTTGACTATCCACTGGCTTTGCTGGGTCGGCACATAACGCTTCCACTGTGACCGCGCTCAATTGCACTTTGTTTAAGCTATTGCTATGGGTTCCTGTGAGTCGCACGACCCGGGAGCTTGATCAAGATTGACCATTTCAGGCATTGATAGCATTAGCAGTCATCTTGTGGCTAAAACCTTGGCGGTTGCAACCTCTCGCAACGAGGTTAGCACTCGTTTGGTGCTTCAAAGGACAAAGCCAGTGTGCCATCTGAACATTGGTGTGTGCTGGTGGTTGGGTTGAGAGTAATTATCGTGGTGTGCCAGGCAGTAGCCTTCAACCTTGCGGATGGCCCACAGATGTTCATGTTGAGTGAACAGTCACAGCAGCTTCAGATAGGCAGTGTCCCCTCGCAGTGTCCCTTATGACCGTTCAACATTTCATTTATCACATTTTATTAATTGAGGGGTGGCACTTGCCTGCCAACCCTGCTGGCAGTACTGTCAACTCTGCTGTTTCATGTTTGCTCTGCCTGCAGGCTCTGCCATCAGCGATCTCATGTTTGTCGCCTGGTGGCCGTCTAGCCGTAATCAGTTTCCACAGCTTGGAAGACCGACTGGTCAAACATGCTTTCATGACAGCAGCGGGGCGGCCCACACCGGCGCAGGTGGGCATTCCTGTTCACACACTTGCTGAGCGAGTTGACATGCAACAGTCGATGTGTAAGGTTATGGCATGTGTACACCAACATGCTTTCATGACAGGTGCAATCGTGCTATGCATCTGTACATATTGCATGCCTTCATTAAAACGTCTGCTTGGGAGTGGCACATCTAAGGAAGCACGTTGTAAACGGTTGCACCTGTGGCCCACCTGCTTGCAGGAAGCGCTGATTCATGGCCCAGACGGTGCTGCTTTTTTAGACAGCATAGCAGCAGCAGCGACGGGACAAGTAGTGACCCGCAAACCCATCATACCAAGTGAAGCAGAAACTGCGGCAAACCCACGCAGCAGGAGTGCTAAGCTGAGGGTGTTTCAGCGGGCGGGAGGGCCAGCAGCAGCAGCAGTGGGCCGGGGATCTAAGCGCAGCAGGAGGGATCAGCAGCAGCAACAGCGGCAGGTGGACAATGACAGATGATCACTTGCTTTCATGGGTCTGTTTAACCATGTGTTGGATAATTGAACTTGAACACGGTGTCGTCAAGCAAATGTGGCTTCGGTTATTGCAATTTTGATTTGCGCGGTTGCAATGTGGTGTTCACCACTTACAAGTGGCGATTACCAGCACTAGAACCTACACTTCACCCAGCAACATTAATGTAAACACTATAGTGTCGCCTCAATCATTGGCCTCAGATTCAGTCAATGCATAGATATCTATCAATACATTGTAATAATCAGTCCCGACTCGCTCCCAGCACACGCTGTGTTGAGTTACTGGCATTGTATGGTATGCATGACTGACTCGCATGATCTGCATGAGCAATACCGCAACCATGAGCACAAACCATTTTCACCCGTGGTATGACACCACAGCCTGTGCGGTGCACAAAGCACAAGACCTGATGTGACAGCCAAACGACGACGCCCGACCTTCCAGATGCCATGCCGGGCCGCATACCATGAATGGCCCCCGTAGGGTTGCGGGCATGATTTGTTCTGAAAGGCTGAGACCCTCAGTCTAAGAGCTCTATTAGAGGCAGGCATACAAGAGTTCGATGGTGATGATATCCCTTGCCATGCATTGACTAAGCCATACTTAAGAACTGTGTCCCCAGTCTTGCCACAAATGGCATCCTGTGTAATCTAGAACGCCTGTCGCGACCGAAGACCGAGTCGGGCCATGAGAGAGGAAAAGTGAGCTGCAGACGTTCACTTGTCAACACGTAGGGGACCAAGAACAGCCGGCCTGACGGCCCTCGACTGCAAAACCAAGCAGACTCGCCCTCAGGACCGAAAACCACAAACAACAGCTGGCAAAACTTGACTCGGCCAGGAGTAATGCACTTCGAAAAAGGCTGCGCAAGCCTTCGACACCTCACAAATTGGCAGCAAACAAGCCAAGGAGCATGGCAATGCATTGGACAAATTTCAACCAATGCGAGAGCACAGGGGCAAAGGATGTGCAGATGCTGACTGTATTGACACCATGACGGTAATGCTCGACTCCAGCAGACCTATAAACAATGGTTGCAGACCCAGTCGAGCAATACGTGCAACAAAGCTATGATCGCATAGCTATGCATAGTGGAAATGTAAGCTGCAGTTGCTGTAGAGACCAGTCAAGCGGACTGGTTACGCCAATGGTAACATATTGCAATCTGGTGTTTTATTTCAAGGCAGAAATCCCACTCAGTGGGGGTTGTATGAGTCAACTCATGCCATGGTAAAACTCATGCATAAGACGTAACTGAGAACAGCAGGCTCCAAAATCAAGCCTTCATGCGACAAAAGCACCGCCAACACTGTGAGGCACACACAAGGTGGCGGAACACGTTGACGAACACAGAACTCCACGCCGGATGCAATACCACAAAGTGGGCGAACCCAACTACCGCAGCTAGGATTGGTACGATGACATATGACGACCATGGGCTGTCAGGAACAAGGACAGTGTGGGTTGTGAAAAGTCCAATCCGGGGTACATGTCTTGCAAAATGCTGGTGTACACCAACACGACTTAACCAACATGTCGTTCATGGCCTGGAGGTATAATCAGCTTGCAGCATGGAATGGTGACTAGGCGCAATCGGAGCACACGCGCCATCAAATTGAGCCACCAAACAATAGTAAATAATAGCAGATTGTATACTGTGCCCCATGTACAGTGATGATTTCCATTGGCCAGTGCTATTATCAATCAACAGTTCCATGGATGCTTAATTAATTTGCAATGCCCATGATACATTGGACAAGCTACCAAGCAAACCAGGTAATATACATATCATTCACAACACAACAACATATCAGATCAGATCAGAAGCTGGCTGTCTACAGTTGGGCAACAAGCACCAGTTGTCAACAGCAGCCACTCAGCACAAGCTACACTGATCCTTGCCAATCCTCCGGCCAGTAGACTGCTGGCCCCGAACATACGAAGCAGAAATAAATGCTGCCACCTGGCTTGTATACATCTTTGACCTTATAGGAATCTTTCGCAGAGTTTCAATCACAGTGCCATCAAACACATAAGTGCCCCTACATGGTGCAACACTACTTGATTCACCCTTGTTGCCCAACCGATTGGGAACGCTTGCGTACGCAAGCGACGCGTTGCAACCCTTGATATCTAGAAACGGCCCAGCCTTGCCTGTGCTAGAGTCTGCAGCAAACAATCTGCCATCCGTTGTAAAGGCAATACATTCTCCTGTCTCCATGACATCACAGACCTGCTGCAGCAAGTCGATAAAGGCTCCCGGAGTACGGTGGTACTTCATGCTTCGCTCCTGGTCCAGCCTTAGTATGTGCCGTCGGACTGGCTCTTGAGGCTCTTGACATGGTATAAAGACGTAGCCAGGCCTTGCGCATGGTGCGCTAAGAGGCTCACCAGCTGGTTGCTTGGCTTGCAGCAGAAGCCTTGGCGTCCTTGTTGCTGCTGATAACGTCATGGTGAATAACAGTAGGTAGCCTGCAGGAAAGCAGTGCCATCCAAGAGCTCTTGCACGAGCCACTAGGCGTACTGTTTGCATAACAATACAAATCTGGCAGAAAAGCTCTGCAAGAGTTACAATACCGTACATTCTACGGCTAATGAATTCTTGTATCGCTGTCCTGCAGGCTGACCACGATCTTGAAAGTACTACTAGTAGGTATATACATGTATGCGGTTGCTGTACCGTGCGATTGCTGCTGCAGCAGCTGTGGCATCGTGCGTTCTGCAGTGTCGTTCATTGGGTTCCTGCTTATTGCTTGTGGCATCAATACTGGAGAGACACCTTGTGCAACCAGCAAGAGGTGTGCATCCCTCGGTGACAAGCTGCACACGCGGTGATGAGATCAACACAGCTTCCAGCCCCGGACTGCTTCGCTGCAGTTGCCGAACGTATGCTCGGGCGTGGCATCCTTCTATCCATCTTACATGACAAGATGAGTGCATAAAAAGCCCTCATTGGAAGCTTCGGGATGCGCCAGGTTGGTCCGTCCCCGAAGACCTTATAGACAGGCCGATTCGACACCTCGATGCTTCCATCTTCTTGTTCGGTGACAGACTGTCGACAATGCTTTGGTGCGCTTGCGCAGATTGCAACGCTACAGCTTGTGTCCAGTCAGTTCAAATATGTTCAGACAGCTGCAGCAAAGCCTGGCTGATGCGTCAACATGTTGAGCTGTCAGCTCCGCGGAGCTGCTCAACATGTTTACGCATCAGCCTGGCTTTGCTGCAGCTGTCTGAGCAGCAGAGCTGACAGCTGAATATGTTCAGGCATCAGCCTGGCTTTGCTGGAAACCCAGGTTGATGCGTAAACATGTTTAGCTGTCAGCTCTGCTGCTCAGACAGCTGCAGCAAAGCAAGGCTGATGCTTGAACATATTTTGCTGTCAGCTCTGCTGCTCAGACAGCTGCAGCAAAGCCTGGCTGATGCGAAAATTTGTCGACATGGCAGTGATGAGTTGCATGCTGTGAAGTCTGCAGTAACACACGTGTTGAGCACAGCTTGCTGCCTGGCTGGGATGCACAAACTCTTGCACAAGCGTCATTTTTGCTTTACACACCCGCTGATGTTAGGGGTGAAGAGCTACTGCATTCAACCAGGTATCCAGGGGCAAGAACTTCTTTGTAACACGCATGTCTTATCTGTTTTGACGAAGTATTTTGAGGGGGGTAGAACCACCAAGAGCAGATACATTGCCAAAGTACTGTACAGTACATGTACTCTGTCAAGATTTCAGTACCAGGTCTTGAGCATGTTCAAATGGCATCTCTGACTTATGTGCAGTGCACAAGCAGCTTGGTTCAATATAGGCACCCTGTGGTGTGCTGCTAGCTATGACAGACCTGCTTACAAGAGCTATGCTGTGTGCTTTGATGCAAATGAGATGCTGGACAAGCAGGTCATTGCAGAGTGCAAGAATGACCCTGGAGCTTGGTTCATGCCTTACGTCACCATGTGCGGCAACAACAGAAGTGCGTAATAAGACCATGATTATGTCAGATTGACTATACATCAGGTGCAATGAATAGTGTTTGTTGAAGCCACTGTTGCCACTGCAGAATGTGGGTTTGCTGTAACTTTAGACAAGGCCCGGACAGACACACCTGCTGATTTATGCTTTCAAGTCTTTATGGTCACTGAATTACAACTGGATTGAAAACCAGTAATTGATGGCAAAGAAAGCTCAATAATGTAAGTTCTAAAACAAAACAATCCAATTATTAACTTACTTGAGTTTCATGTACAGATGTTTCTGGTTGTATCACAGACTTCCCCACTACTGTTGGGAAGTTTCCCATAGGACCCCCTTTGCGAAACTGGTGAGAATTGGATGGGAGCCATGGGAGCAGTTTGGGAGCGGTTTGGGAAATCTCTGCGTCGCAGTGCTTGCAGTGTGCGGACGCCGGGGCTTCAGTAACGGTAGTAGGAAGCAATACCGGTGCCGAAGCTGGTGGGAACCTGCCGCAGCGGCTGGAGTGAACGATACTTGGATATCAATTTGAAACAGGCTGCGCCGAAGCGGTGTCTTGGGCCATGCCAACACCGATGATCGGCAACAGTGTCATTTACTTTTGCAGAGTGCTTTGCAGTGAACGCCCGACTGGCAGCTCTGAGCTAAACAACTCCGACGGCACAACACAGCAATCACGTCTGAGCTCTCATTCGGACTTTATGTGATTCGTCGGATGAGTGTCTCTCACATCGGATATCGTGAGAAGGCCCCTCAGAAGGCCCGCACGCGTGAATTGTATGGGAAGGGGGGGTTGCGTTGTACGGCACTGCAGCACATCTCACCGACGGACGCACACCGACTTGGTTCAACAAAATTGTCAATCGGGTTGGTAACACGGGCCCCGGCGCTGCTGCTAATGAAGCGCATTTTGGGCGCTGCGAAAGGGTTGTGTTGAAAACAAAGTTTATCGGCCGGCTGGTTCCGAAATGCCTACGAGCCTGGTCTCAATGAAATGGTACTGACACGGTCGCAGCCTGCAACCACAGTGTGATCCATTGTCAGCAGAAGCCGTTTAGTCGTGATGCCGCAACGTGCATTGTCAACATGACGGATACCAATACCACAAACACAGCATTGCGTTCAACAAAGACCAATTGACGAAGCCTCATGGCCCGGATAAATCCGACTGGAACGGCATGCCAATTGTTGCACACTGCAATTTGAAATATATGGCCCCCATAGTCGGCTAGGTCCAGGCATGCTTCGCTTTGTGCCCCCAATACAACAGGTCTCAGGCTTTTGTACTATAATTCAAATCCAGTAGCGCCCATACAAAGCATGCAAGACTTACACCAGGCATGCATAATCCAAACATGCACCAACTGGCTGAGCATAAGGCCCACACAACAACTTGCTCCGTCAATGTAGTTTGGTGTCTTTGCGCAATGTGTCACACTGCTAGGGCCCAACATCAAGCCGGCTGCACTGCAAGTGTTGGACATGGTGTTACTGCTGGCAGCGGCAGCAGCAGCTGCCTTACATGCCCCGACTGGCGGCCGGCTGCTGTCGTCATCAGGAAGAGCCTGACCAGCAGTTTGCAGCAACATCGTTGTTGATAGACATAAGGTACCTAATCACCATGGCAGTAACGCTGTTGTCGTTGCTATTGCCGGCTGTATCACCAGCCGCCATTGAGAGCACTGGCCGCTGCTGCTTCTGCCGCTGCTGACACTCAACTTTGCGCCCGCTGCAGAGCTTGCTGACGTCACTGCAACATGCCCAGGGCACACTGCACTGCCCTCGGAGGTAGTGTTTACATGGCAAACAAAGCGGTACAACCGTCGTACAACTGTACTGCCACTGGTGCCTCCTAATGCTATTGTCCTTGCTGCTGTTCATTTGGTGGCTGGGACCCTTCGTCAGCTGCTGCTGCTTCTGCTGCCGCTGACTCTGACACATCCGCTAAGCCTGCAGCTGCCCGTGCCTTCTGAGGCGCTCCGTCTGCTGCAGCATGTGCTGACATCACATGCTCAGGACTTGCCGCACTGCCTCCAGAGGGCGGTATAGCTGACCGATACAGTGGATTCACCAAATGATCACCAGTAGACCTCCTATTGCTTGCAACCATACCATCCCTACTACGACCCGAATAGCTAAACAGCTGATTACTCCATACCAAAAACCTGCTGCTGGGGCTGCTGCTAATCTGGCGGCCATCATGACTTTGCTGGGCTGAGCCAGTACCATTACTACGGTCTGCTAATGTCACACGGCGGCTGCCAGCGCCGCTGTGGCTACTAACGGTTGAGGGGTTCGCATGTACGTTGTCAATGGTGTGCCGCCTGCCGGGTGAGCTGGGAATTGGACCTCCTAGATAGCCTGTTTGGCTGATGAGGCGGCTGTCTGGATCTGCTGGGTAGCCCTGGGGATACCCTTTGTTAGGTGGTTTGAGCTCCTTTGCAACGAAGTCTGCATGATCGTTATGATGCTTCTGGGGTCCAGAGACACCAGGTGCATTCCGCCCTGTCTGACCTGGCCCAATAGAACCCAGCCTGGATAGGTGCACAAGCTTGTCAGCTGAATCCTGCACTTTGTGCTCCAACTGCCCAGACACAGACAGCATCCCTTGCGGCTGCTTGCCTGGGGTACCAGCCTTCACAACGCCTCCCGATCCCAACCGGCTGCCTACAAGGCTCCCTCTCATGTTACTAGCACCTGCTGTGAAGCGTTGTAACATGTTGTTTATCATGCCTGCGCCTGGTAAACTGCCCATAAGGTTGTTAGCACCCCCAGCATGACTGTTATTTGTGCTGCGGGGCAGCTGGGGGGCCCCGCAGACGTGGCAGCAGTAGGCGGGGTTCTGCGGTACTGCTGCTACGTGCCTAATACCTGTCTGACTGTACCAGGGCCGAGCTTTGCTGTTCTGCATCAGCGTAAATGACGCAAAGCTCATAGCCGCTGCTGCTGCAGCTGGCGACAAGGGACCCTCTGCAAGTGATCCGTATGCGCTGTCACCGGCATTGCTTCCCAGAGGCTCAGGCCCATGTAACAGGCACTTTGCTGGCGTGACATGAACACCATCAACCCATGGTGCCTCTGGTGTCTGCTGAATCGCTTTGTTTGCTATAACGCTAACATGCACACCATCTAAGCTGTGTGCATCATCCAATCCTGCTGGCGCTGTGGAGCCAGCAACAGGGTTCAAACCATCGTGCTGTCCTAGTTTGAGTGCTTCTAGATACTGTTCCTGCCATTGTTTGAACTGCTCTTGCTGCCGCAGCTCCTGCTGTGCTTTGCCCCATGCTGTATAATCATAGAGGAGCTTTAGGCTGATAGTGATGAAACAACCCAGTAGCTCTACAGCCTGCAGGAAAATAAGGCAGACCATGTCACATAATAGTCAACCATCCCTGAACAAGAATCAGTGTGGGCTTTTTGATGTGAAGGGCTGCCACAAATGCTGCAGTCAGGCATTACTTGCGTTGCTGCTGTGCTACCAGTGTCAATGAATTGTGTTGTTGCTGTCATGGATAATGCGCGCCAACTCACCACAGGGATCCAGGCTGCCAATGCTCCAAGCATCAACAAGCTGCACAGCAGCAGAGGCAGCAGACACACAGTCAACAGCCAAGCAGCTGCCAGGATAAAGTGCCACAGCAACGGTTTCTGCACATGTTACAACAACATCAGGCCACTGGCTCCTGCGAATGTGGCTAGTACGAATCTGGGGTGACATCTTGTAGTGCTGTGCTGTGCGCCGCTCTAGATGCCTGATCAGCTAAGCCTGCAGATGCCAACTGCTGAAGACTAATAGCTTCAGGCCAACCTCACTCAACACGTACTATATAAAGCTGAGCGAAGTGCCCAAAAGGTACAGCAAACTCCACATCAGGGAGATGTCTGCTGCTGACTTTGTCATCAGGAGCTGTATAATCTGAGGGGCCAGTGACATCGCTAGAATGCCGCCTCCAATGTAGCCTAAAGCATCACGCCCAGCGTCTGATATCGCAGTTGACCCCTCCATCGAGTTCCTCAGCTGCAGGTATTGGCTGTTACAGCAGGCACTGCTCGCTGCCTGCGTGGCAGATTGTGGCCAAAAACGTTTTTGCGTCAGCCCAGTGGTGGATCCATATTGTCAGTGCAAGAAGCTTGGGCTTGAGCGAGCTGTGATGTCAGCCTTGCTGCTGGCTGGGTATGATAGCAGGCTTGGCAGGACCATATGGACCAATATGCATACTGCTGTACACACCTGTGTAGACTCTTACATCACCACTGCGACCTCATGGGCGTCTCACCTTGCTCAAAACCGTTGTTTGTTGTTTGTACAGACTTAATCTGGGTGCAAATGGTTGGCAATATTGCATGGAACGCCCAGCTTTGAAAGCAGTACAGAATTCACACGCCCTATGCCGAGGAGCATGCCAGGTACTAGGGCGATGTTATACCTTGTCGTTTCGGTTACCTGTAAATTTTTCATTGAGCATCACAGGAGGGGCGGGTCAGTCTCGCGCCTGCACCATGGTCAACCTGCGTGGCGTGAGTGACACAAAGGTTGCCCTACCTGCCAAGGCTCCATCCAAAGGCGCAACACATGGGTCTTTATATTCAGAAATAGCTGTCTGGACATAGCTTTGTTGCGGCGTACTGGAGCTATCGGCCCCCGAGTGACCACACGCACGCCTGTACCGGCCACAGCATGTGGGCCACTCAGCGTGCAGGAAGATTTTCGTACTCCTAAAACATGCATTGCACAGGAATACATACACACAGACAGCAGGACGCACACACGGACATACACACAGACTCGCTCTTCCATACCCAGCCCATTGCCAGCCAGAGCTCAGCTTCCAGCAGCATTGCTGCCGCTAAACCCTGGCAGCTCAGCCCCCATGGTTATATCTCCCCTGCTATCACCAAACGTTCAACGAGAACCTCATCTGGTTTGATTGGCAAGCCGACTCTGCTAGCAGCGCTATCTCAGCTGAGCCTGCTCATGAGCGGCTGACTCGCCTGCTGCTGAATCTGGCAGCAGCTGTACCCTTGCCCTGCTGTTCCAAATGGCACTGATGCGCAAGCGTCCCCCTGATGCTGCTGTACTGAGCTCAGCTCCCACATATGCTGCTGAAAACCATAGCCCACGCAAACAGCCCAGCTCCTAATCCCGCTGCCACTGCAAGCAGCTGAATGCTGCACCCATCTGCTGCTGTAGCACCTGGCAGCAGCAGATCTCCCAAGGCATGCACAATGTTTCCAGACAACATGAGAGCAGCTACAAACCCCATGCGCAAAACCAATCACCAACCTTGTGCAGTGCCTCTATTTGTTGCGGTCACAAAAGGGGAAAGAGACAACTCTGGACAACCAACCAGGCAGACACAGGAAGATGACGTGAAGCAGACATTGCTAGTAAGATCGGTAAGCGTCACTCCTTGTCAAGTTGTTGAACCTGGCAGCCTACTGCTTGTCTGCTGCCAAAAGGTTAGCTGCACAAATCTTCATGAGCAAGCCTTGCTGTACTTGATAGCACAGTATACATACTAAGGAGACAGCAAGACCTGCTGGCAATAAGGAAGCACCAGGAATCAAAACAACGAGTTGTTCATCGGATCAACATCGATCCAGCAGCAGTCCTGCAGGCCATGCTGTGCATACCACAGCAGTGACCAAATACATTCTGGCCACAAGGCCATCATGAGGTGCTGAAAGGACCCTGGCTGGTAAACTACTGGCCAAAGCTGGGGCCTGACAGAGCACCGCAATGATTGTTATTTTTGATACTGCTAATTGACTACGTGGGCAGCTACAACCTCTAGCTAACAACAGTGCTACTGCTAATACTGCTAGTTGACTAAGTTGGCTGCTATAACATCTGGCTAGAAAGAAAGTGGGCCCCTGAAGTGCTCTTTAGGATCGCTGTATCCACTCAATGAAACCTTGCATGCGCAATGAGGTGATCAACCAAGTCAATGAGGTGAAGCGGCAAAACTCTACACAGGTACCAAGCATATGATCTGACTGTGCCATCACAAGTTTTGATTGCTGCTTGCAATGCCGCTCATGTCTTAATCGCAGCACTATGGCATTCATTTTCAACCGAGATTGGCCGTGCGTCTAAACAGAATTCCAAGCAACCGCCTAGCCTCCCCTCGCTGGTCTTCTTCGCTCCAGTCCTCAACGGCTGCAGCTGCTGCAGCTTCTGCTGTTGCATCTGAAGGCAAGCCCTGCCCAGTCTGAGCAGCTGGAGCTGCTGCTGCTTCGTCCAACCTACCGACTGATGATGGATCAGAACCCAAATCTGCTGCTGCTTCTACAGCATCTGGCAGCAGCTCAGGCTCTACTGCTGTTACACCCGGCAGCAGCTCACCACCCATCCCGGCCACCATTCCTCCTGCTGCTGCTGCATCTGGCAACAGCTCAGCTCCTGACCCTGCTGCTGCTACTCCTGGCAACAGCTCAATGGCTGCCCCTGCCGTCATTGGTGCTGCTGAACCTGGCCTGTGCTGGACTCCCACCCCTGCTGCCCCTGCTGTCAGATCTGGCAGCAGCAGCTCAGCTCCCGACGGCGCTGCTGCTGTCATGCCAGCTTCGAAGGTGCCTGCCACCTTGTGAGGCGCTACTGTTGTGTCAGCTGCAGCAGCTGCACCGGCTAGTACTGTCTCCAAGTCCATCTGGCCAATATCATCTTCCAGTATTGCTGCTGCTGCTGCCTCATCTGCAAACATGGCGTCTGCAAAAAAGTCTTCGTAATCCCCAGGTTCTGCTGCTGCTGCTGGATCTGCAGCCTGATGCCAGCTATCAGCATCTGCAGCAGCAGCAGGTATACTGCTCACCACATCTGCTGATCCAGCAAACGCAGCCAATCCTGTTGCTAGTTCTGGTTCAAACCTAGACAAGGCTGTGTGCTGCAACAGCTGCTGCTGCACCTGCTGAGCTGGTGTGTCAGCTTCTGTGCTGCACTCCAACTCAGACTGCTCATCCTCACTGAACTCACCAGCAGCACCCTCCTGGCTGCAAGCAAATGCAAAAAAACTGCGGTTTGGCATCCTTTCCTGCCCTTGCGCCTCTTGCTGCTGCTGATGCTGCTGTCCATTGCCGTGCTCCTCTCTACCACGCTTCCTGCTAGGCCTGTTCTGCTCAGAGAGTCTGCTGCCAGCCAGGCTTTGCTGCTGCTGCTGCTGCTGGTGCGGAAACACATCAGCCAGAAATTGTAGGCCCTGCAGCTGCTGGTGCAGATCCCCTCCAGCAGCCAAATGATCTCCATTGCCTACATGCTGAGTGTGCTGCAGTCTGTTCTGCTGTACAACAGAGTTTACAGCAGCAGCCACATTGCCGCCAGCACGCAATAGGGCCTGCCGCTGCTGCAGCTGTAACGGCTGCCGGCCGGCAGGAGCAGCAGCAGCGCCTGGCAACTGCCTCCGCTGCTGACCACTCAACACAGCAGCTCCCTTACTGGTGCTAGGCCCAGCTAAGCTCTGCTGCTGCTGCTGCCGCCGCCGCTGACCACCCTTAGCAGTCCCCGAAACCACTTCCTCTCTCCGATGCTGTTGGCTACTGCCTTGTGCTCCAGTTGGCCCCAACTGCAACTGCTGGTGCGGCTCGTTTTGCTGCTTAATCCTGTCTGCTTGCAACGACAGCAATGCCCTGCACTCCTGCAAGGCCTCATGGGACAGCTGATCATCCCGCCCTTCTGCCAGATTCTCCTGCACCCACTGTAAATAATCCTCCTTCAGCTGCTCATCAGCTATCCCATCGTCTGACAATGCCGGCCCATGCAGAATGGGCAGCTTGTATGCTGCCGTCTGTGTAGCTGCTGCATAAACCTCGCCCATGATAGCGACAGCCAGCAGATATGGCACTGCATTCCCAACCTGCAGCTCCTGCTCTTTGGGGCTGCCACGGACCTTCACCCAGTCTGGTAGGCTTTGCAGGCGTCTACGTTCTAAGAGGCTGAAGTAGCGGTCTTCCAGGGGGTGTAGGCAGGTCTTGCGGGGCTCAACGTGGCTCAGCACACAGGCAGACACACCATCAGCAGCAACCCTGCAGGCATAAAGATGCGATAATACATCAGTGTAAACAGTTCTGGAGAAAAGCTCATAGTGGAGGAGCACAGCACAGTGGAACCTATGGGCCTGCAGAGGGTGTAGGGAGCCCTTATAGTGTTCAAGGCTGCCCAAGACCTTGCATTGACACCATCAGCAACCCTGCAGACGTAACACGCCGCACTGCGGCAGTGGCTCATGATGAAAGCAGGTTCCAACAATGTTGACGCTGCACCGCACTGAAGCGCAACACGGCTGCTGATGGTGGTCCTCCAGGGGCTGCAGGCAGGCCTCAAACCCTAGACACACCACTAGCCGCCACCCTACAGGCACAAAGTGTATCGGTTGCAAACAGTTGCTACAACCAACAAAGGAATCAGCGGCACAACCAGATTCCAAGAACTGCTGTGCATGAAGGCCTTGCATCTTCATCGCCCCAATAAAAATACCAGCAATACTGTCAAGCAGCTCTCCTGTCTGACCAACATAGCAGTGCGCCATACAGAGACATCTGCAGCATCAGTCAGACACACTCGGAGACACACTGACACAGCCAGCCCTGCTGTAAGTTTGCTGACATGTATGTACACGCATACATACACGTGACTCCCTGAGCCCACAGTAGCAGTAGCCGCCAAGCTACTGCTACTACTGCACCACGAGCTGCAAAATGCTTGAGTAGGGTTGAAAGCAAAAGGTTACTAGAACCTAGCAGGCCCCACAGTGACATCTGGTTGCTGTTGCAGTTTTGGTGTTACCCTTACACCGGTAGCAGAAAAGCCAAAAACGACACACCAAACCAAACAAGTGTTGATGCCCTAGTAAAACATACACATGACTGCATTCTCACCTGTGTCCCACATTCCAGGAGGCTTTGCCCCTGCTCCGCCTGTCTCGTCGATCCTCAGCGCTATCTGCTGTCGCAATGAGCTTGTCAATAGCTTCCTGCCTGTGCTCAACCCGGTGTCCCAACAGCCACCCGGCCTGGAAAGTGGCTTGGAAACGTGCAGCCTGCAGGTAGAGATGCACATATGAACTTCAGGCTCAGTTGAGAACTGCAGCAGCTTTGCAGCACTGTGCAAAGGTCAAGAAGCGATTGAGAGGTTGGGGATTAGGGTACCGCAGCCTGCAAAGCATGGCCACCTGCTGAGACAGACCAGCGTCCTCCGTACGAACATACCAGGGCTAACTGTAAATTTGATCCTAGCTTAGTTATGCATGTCTATGCCGGTGCTAGCACAGATTGCCAACTTCTAGGATGGATTCTATGTAATGACACTCCCAGATTATCCTGATGCTTAGCATCGCTACGCACAGCCTGGACACCTTGATAGCTCGGCTAACCCTAAGCCTTAGTGCACCGCTCATTAAGGGTGTCCCCTTGAAGCATGCTACTGCTCTGGATATCGCAGCATATGTCATGTACAGGCCTAGATATGCTGGATTATTCTGTACTACAATACAGATATGTATGCTCATGGGCCAGCAATTTTTGATAGTCAACGATTGACCAAGTGCCCAACATACAAGCAGAACTTGCCAGTGCAACTAGTTTGCAGCGCCCTCATAACATGTCATCCACAGCTCAGCACAACATGGGTTGCTGGCTCCTGCGCCAATGCACAGGAGCACAACAGTGCCCAACGTGTGCAGTGAATGCAGAGAAGTACATCCGAAGGACATAGAGATAAGCCAACATGTTCTACTCACTGTGGGGCCCCTCATGTAAGCACTGTAAGCAGACAGTGGGCCACCTTCCCTCAGGCCCTCAACAGGCACAGGGGTGAGCATGATTCCCTTTGTGGCGTCATACTCGCGTGTTTCCAACCCTAGCTTGTTCTCCCTGACTTTGAGCTCAGTGAGTGAAGGCAGGTCCCCTACAAGCAGCAAACACAACAGTGTATGTGTTGCAGTACAGGAGCGCAATACAGGCACCACAAGATCTTGTTTGCGGCTTTAGCAGTCACCAATAGTCATGAGCTGTTTTGGCCATGTTTCGGCAACTGCCTGCTAACAAGCTGAACACCAAAATGACAGAGAGAGAGAGAGAGAGAACTACAGTGGATACCTCACCACCTGGAATGGTAACACTGACGGAAGCAAATTGCACTGCTGTTTCCACATAATGCTTCATCAATCTGCAAATCAAATGCCCCGCAGCCCTGATCACATTGCAGCAAAGGACCTGCAGGATGGCGGCAACACTGTGTCATAGCAAGCATTGTCAGCAGTTGTAGAAGGGTTGCTTAGCAGGTAACACCGGTCACACTACGCGGCGCCAAGTAAGACTCAGCGTCAGGTTCTTACCAATGGCCTCTGCAACAGTGGTATGGGGTGCCAAAGTGGCGTCATCGTCGGCGACCACCTCTAGTGCAACGGGCCATGAGACTGCAGGAAAAACAGGCACAATGTACTGCGTCATAACGTGATTGCTCGGCACTAGCAGACAGACTGCAGTTTGCAACGTACATACCTTGGATATTTGCTATGGGCCCAAGTATTTGCTATGACATCCCTTGACGAACTGCTTGATGACATTTGTTGGTACTGCTGTCTGCAGTTGTGCCTCCTTCTGCTGTTTAGCTTTGCGCAAAGCTTTGCAGCATGGATCACTGCTGCTTGGGCTGCACCGTAATTGTGCAACAATCAACCAACTGGCATCCAGAAACGCCGTTAGGCATACGTAGATGCCAGTAGATTGCATCTTGTGCGTCACAGCTACGCCAGCTCAGCTTACCAAACACAAACCTTTCATGCAAAGTCCAATGCGCTGCAAGGCCTTCAACCCAGATGGCTGGCTTGAAGTGTGCATTGATGGTCTACAACCTCCTACCCCAGAACCCCTAGTCATAACCTATGCGCCTACAGAAGAGGCTGTGTCTTACCAGACTCCTCCTGCCCTATACAGAAGTTGGGGTCCTTGGCTGTGAGTGGCCTCCTGATGCCTTCTGGCCGCTTGCACCAGGGCTTGGGAAGCTCAGCTACCTGGTAGCCACACTTGGTGGCCACCATCACAACACGCTGCAGGCGGCACAGACTTTGTCAGACATGGTTGTTGGCTGGCAACAAAAGACTTGCAAAGCACTCAGCAATAGCCATCAGCACAGCAATGGCACAGCCACCAGCACATGTTAGGCGCTTATGGCGGCACACTTGCAGCCATTGCAACAGCAGTATGGGTCATGAGGGACATACACACCCATGACCACCGTGGTGACCTGCTACCCTAACGATCAAGCTGGCCCGCCGTTGCTGCTAGGCAGTCAGTACTACGTCTTTGGAGCTGCTACAAGTGCATTCCGCACACATCCAGGATTCGGAGGGTTCACAGCACTCTAGAAGCAGGAGTACAAGCATGTGTCGGGTGGCGGCCCCTTGCATGTAGTATACAGCAGTTTGCTTGGCATATGTGAGCTAAACTTCGCAAACACGCGTGATGCACATGTCTTAGACCTGTTCCAGTGCAACCCGTCGACCGACAGCAACAAAACTTGAACTTCCTTCACGGTGGTGGCTGGGATCTGAGGTCAGCATGAATACTCACCCATCGCATCTGCGGAACTCCAAAATCTGCTGCTTGTACCAGACCCAGCTTGACAGTATACCTCATGCCAACCAACTTCGCCACCAGCATCACAATCATGCAGAACTGGATCTTGTCATTGTCATCAGCCTGACTGCTATTTCGCTTTTTGATAACACTGGACACATCATCCTCGTCATCTGAGGTGTCATTGCCGCCAGCTGTGAGACCTTCGCTGTCGGATGACGCTTCCTGCTGCTGATTTGGCTGTTCTACTGCTGCCAAATCCGCTGTCGCGGCTAGGTTGTAATCGGGCCAATGTGCCAGTGTACCCCTGAGATTGTCCTTCAGAAACCTGTGTGGTGATCACACGTGCACATGTGGCAGTTGAGTGAAAAGTGCATCAACACTGTTGGCCAGCTGGTGCATATCAGCAAGCTAGCTGCGTCTAACACAACCTAGCTGCATCAATTACATCCAATAACTGGTGTTAGTCAGTTGACATACAGCAGTTTCCTCCTGGCCTATGAAGCGGGTGCAACACGGCAGACCATGCAGATGGCCAGACAAACCAGAATAGTCATGTGTCAAACTCTACCTAGAGATTTGACAGGACCAAATGCAAGAGATGTGTCAAACAGTTAACATGCGCAGACATCGAGTCACAACATGCACTTGGTACACACACAGCACACACTTACTTCTGACAGACGAACCCTGGCACTTCTTCCAACGTGAAGTACGCCGGCTGCAGCAGCTCCACCGACCTCACAATGGCACTGCAACAAGCACAACATTCAACAGTAACATGTGCGTGTCAATGTTGTTGTTATTCAGTACTGCAGGCTCAAAGGAAACCCAGCTGTGCACAATACTACAGTCGCAGGAAAGGATTCAGCTACCAAGTGTATAGGCTTTAAACTACTTCTTGCCAAGGCATACAAATTGCGGCAGTCAACGAGAGTATTTCTGACATACTGATGCAGTCTGTGGTGTAACTTCAGTAGCAGTGTCTGTATCGGATGATGCATGGCAACACGCCCAACATGGAGTTCACCACAGCATGTACTGCAGGGCTGACAGCCGACAAAAGCAATCCATTCTGCTCAAGCTAGAGCCATGCAAGAGTTGTAACCGGGCAGCGTTGTACATACGATTTGTACTCACTATCAGGCTCCTCCGCCTTTGTATTGACTCCATCCTAAAGCAAGTAATAACCTCATGAACAACCTCACAATGCCGATGAGCTATACATTGCTCACCTGACCTCTTCGCCTGTGATGATGCGCCGCTGAATGTCCTTCTTGCTCGACACATTCTGACAGGGCGGGCTAGCGTGTAGTACATCAATACCTGGCAGCACACGCTTGCCAGATTCCAACTCCTCCACTAGTTCCTCAACCTGGATACAGCAAAGCACGACAGCCGTGC
>NSMO01000147.1:0-13168 GCA_002588565.1 Coelastrella sp. UTEX B 3026
CTGCAACTCTGTGCCTCTGCAGCAGCCCTCTGTATTGTAGCTGACACTGCTGCTGCTGTTCACTGTCGCTTCTGTATAACACTTCAGAGCTGGCTGTCTTGCACCAGGCTCTGCAACACTGGGCCTGTGCAGCAGCACTGTGCAATGCTCAAGTGGTGCACAATTGTGGCTGACACCGCTGTTGCTTGTTGCTGCTTTCATTGGGACTGCCTTCAAACAGCTGCGTGTAGCATCAGCAGCTACAAACCCTGGCCTCCCTGCAAAAGTCCCCGCAATGACTGGTGGGGGTTTACTGGACTCAACACTAATGGCTGATGCAGAAAGTGCTGACTCTGGTTTTATGTATGCTGCTGCCTGCAGATTGCCTTCAATCAACTTGTTGCTGGCAATGGTGCTGACCTTTCCTCTCTACATGAGTCCCTGCAGTGGCTGGTGGGTGTGGCACCACAAATCAAGGCACTCATTGCTGAGGAGAACAACATGACAAAATGAAGATTCCAACGGTGTATATAAGCAGCATATGGTAATGTTATGATAGTGGCAATATCACACCTTCAGGGGAGGCCAGAAGTGTTGTGATTGGTGTTCGCTGAGAAGGAAGATTAGAATTAGTACAGCACATCTTTTGTGCTCTCTACTGTTGTGGAGTGATGCCATCACTCCAAAACAATGTGTGTGTGTTAGAGGGAAGAAAGCGGTCTCAACACTGGCAGCTTTAGTGACTGCAATCGCAGCCCAGCCTAGCCCAGAGGCTGGAACATTTTTGTGCGACTGTAATGAAACATTGCTGCTGCAGCATTCATGGCAGTAGATTCTAAGGCTTTGTGAATGGTTGCTGGGTGAAGAAGGAAATGAGGCTGCTATAGTTGCATTGTCTGTTGGTTGTAGTTGGAAATTGCGTGGTGTGTGTGAGAGAAGCTTTGGTGTATTCACAGTGTCATGTAGTGGCAGCCTCAGCAACTGCAAGCCCGGCCCAGCCCAGAGGCCGGAACAGTTTTGTGCAGCCCTGAAAGTTCAGCGTGCTGCTCCTTCTGCTGCTGCAGCAGCGTAGTGATTTGGTAGCCAGACGTGGAAACAATTTTGGACTTTGACACTGGTTGCGGATATGTAGTGCACCCTATGTGCAAAAGAGGTGGTGTTTTCGGAATGGTCAGAACGTTGGGAGTTATCTACTAGCATGCAGAGTATGCGGTGGTTATGGCCAGTGCATACAGCAATGTAGGTCCATAAGTGCAGGGAAAATGGTGTGCATTCTGAATGCACAAGCCGGATAGCTGATGCACAAACTGGATATCTTTTCTGCATGCTTTTGTGTCTGTTTTCTGCTTGCTTCTGAAGAGTTCTCTTGCTGTAGTATTGCTTGCCGCTGCGAGCTTTCCAGGCTGCTGTTCTGCCATTGTGCCGTGCATTTGCTCAGTTTTGGGCTGGAATGGGCAATGCATGAGCAT
This sequence comes from Coelastrella sp. UTEX B 3026, assembly GCA_002588565.1. Taxonomy (NCBI): domain Eukaryota; kingdom Viridiplantae; phylum Chlorophyta; class Chlorophyceae; order Sphaeropleales; family Scenedesmaceae; genus Coelastrella; species Coelastrella sp. UTEX B 3026. The sequence goes on from NSMO01000147.1 coordinate 1,449, forward strand.
GTGAGCATCCATGTGATGCAATAACTTGCAGTCTTTTTGCTTTCTGTGCTGATCAGTACAGAGAACTTGTTTGTTTCGCAAACATGGTGGTGCCAGCATGAATGGGAAGTAAATGCATGCAGTGCATAGGCGGATTGTTTGGAATGTTCCATGCGTCGCTCGCTGACTCGCTGGCTAGTGCCAGATAATATGCACCCACAGAGTCTTTCTATTGGTATTTGATACAGAATAGTGTTTGAGATCTGCACAGGGTTAGAAATCTGCAGCCTGCTTGGCAATTTTGTGTCTGCCTGTGTGCATGGCAACATCTCTCAGATGGTCGCGTTATTGTGCCACAGGTGGTTTCCACTCCTTTGCTACCTATGATGCAGCTGCAATTACAGCTGGTAACCTGCTGTTGTGGTTCAAAACACTGTTGAAACTTTTGCAGCCAGTTTGGAGGGAGGTTGCCTCGCATGTAACAGCCGCTGCTGCTGTCGAGCCATATCAGATTGTTGTGGTGCGACACTGGATGGGAACCTTTGATGGTCGAGCTCCCACTGTGATGGGAGAGTTGTGCATATCATATGCTTGTTACCCATAATATGTCGGCAATTTAGTGCACACGTCACAGCGATTGATAATGAGTATTATCATAGTACATGAAAGGAGGTAACTGCTATGTCCAGCCTGAACCCGCATTGGGCGGAGATGTGTTTGCATGCTCCCATGCTGCAGCAGAAGTGTAACGCAAAAGACAAAGTTTTGCATAGTACCGACCGAGCATGACACAAGGCAGTTGTTTCCTCGGATATGGACATATGTTGAGTTGAATAAAGTCCAGAAAGAGTTCAACGGTTGGTGTTGTCAAGCTTGGTCGGTGGATGTGCTGTCCGGAGTCCACTGCATGATACCATCTTTGGAACTTGCTGAAGTTCCAAGGTGAATGATGTCCTTACTACGGCTTGTATACATGGTGGAGCCCTTTGCAGCAGCATAGAATGGCAGGCACAATAGGACCTTACTGTCACAAGATCCTGCAGTGTAGACTTCCTGGTTGAATAGGCCTGCACAAAATGTCTGCCGCAACCAGCAGAGTCAATGGTAATTTGCCTGCTGTCTGTCAGGAAACAAGTCAATCAACTACCAGCCCCTTTTGCTGCACAATATAAGCAGATGTTCTGCGGATTGATTGACAACCACCAGTACTATGTGTGACGCCTCAAAAGACGTCACACGACAGAATTTCGGCAGCAAGTTATGGCTGTGATCAACCGCGCCCTGACGCCTACACAAGTACACTGGTCCACAAGACATCACACCCAGCAGTACACCCAATACAACAACCAATAGCAGAACCCCTTGAGTCGTGTCACGCTTGCCAACTGGCAGCAGTCACATTCTTACCAACTAGTTGCTGTCGTCAAGCAAGCAGCCCTTCAGTTGCCAATCACCCCACGATCAAATCTGCTGCAATGACCTCATCCCACCAAAAGACACCGCGGGGGACAGTCCTGGGGACGGTGCCGGACAAAGCATTGGCAGCCAGGCCCACACCCTTCAGGTTCTGCAATTCGGTGGTATGTGTGAGTTTAGCTCATGCAACATAGTATGCCAAGCAAACTGCTATACACTACATGCAAGGGGCCGCCACCCGATATATGCCTCTGCTCCTGCTCCTAGAGTGTTGTGAACCCTCCACGCTGGATCTTGCACCGAACGGAGGTATCTGGCCCGTAAGTTGCTGGAATCTGGCCCGTAAAGCTCTTACGATGCAGGGCAACACTTTGCTGAATCAGCAAATGACGACATCTGACCCAGCCATGCAGGTAGGGTGCCAGCTAGTCTGTGGTGCTAAAGGTCCAGAACCTTCAGATGTTTCAGTCACAGGGAGCTGACTGGGGTTCTGCCGGAGAGTGCATCATTGCCCAACTGAATGTCCTCAAGATAATTTTATTTTGGACCAGTCTTCCAGCAATGTACTGCAACCACAGAGTTGGTAACCAATGACTAACCCAGCTAAGCTACTCAGTGCTGTCAACACCTGGCAGCCAGGCAGAAACCCTTTTACACCTGCAACCAGGGTCCCCGACCGTACATGGATCCGCCATACTTGCTCACTATTTGGCAGCCAACGCTTATCCAATCACAGAATCAACCTATCTACCATTGACCCCCGCAGCCCTGTATCAGCCTGGCAACACTGCATTGGTTTAGTCCACTGCAACCTTCACCACCAATAGTGACTCTAGTTACGTGTGCGGCGCACAGGAAGACTAGGGCTGTTGAAAGTGCGGGTAGTGTGTGGGGAGATCCTTGCAGCATCAAACACCAGTAGCCTACGGTAGCGAGTTTGTAACACAAAGATGTCAACAGCTGATGGCCGGAGGGCTATGGCGTAACCAGCATAGACTATTACTATATCAAAGCTGTCAACCAAGAGAACCAGAGAGAGGGAATAATTACGTGCTAGCACAAAGACTCACTCTGAACAAGCCCATAACCATTCAAGTGGTCAGCTGAAAGACCATGATGATATCTCAAGCCCAACTCTGACACTAGTAATGCCACTACTCCAAGTTGGAGTGCATGTGCCACAGTGACCAGTTCAGCCCAAATGTCTGTCGGCACTGAAGGCTGAGATGCTGCCCTTACTAGCCAAGTAGCCATCCCTTGGCGCAATCCCACACAACCGATGGACGAGTCGAGATCTGATGCTTGACATGCAGCTCCAACGTGCCCTAGCACTGCTAATGATACCCTCCAAGGAGCAAGCGCTAGCACCTTTGCTGCTGAAGGGCCCCCCTCTATGTACCACAGTCGATCACCTACCGTTGTTGCTACTGTTGTATGTGCAGTAACCAGCGATCTGTGTTTTATCCAAGACATTGTAATAGAAGGCAGTTCCTGAGAAGTTGAGCTGTTTCTTCAATGCCAAAGGCAAACACCCCGCCAAGCCCTTGTTGCCATTCAGCCAGATCACTCTCAACTCTGTGCAGACTGCAAGGCTTGATGGGACTGTCCCGGTCAGCTGATTGTTCCGCAGGTTCAGAAACTGCAGCTTGCGGAGCTTTCCTAGCCAAACTGGCATTGTCCCTGTTAAAGCATTGGTGCCAAGTGACAACTCCTGCAAGTTGGCCAGCTGTTGTAAACTGTCTGGCAGGCTACCAGTTAGCTTGTTTTGCCAGAGATAGAGGAACTTCAGTTGAGATAGGGCTCCTAGGGATGCTGGTATTGAGCCAGAGAGTGAATTGTTCGCCAATCTGATGTCTTGTAAACGTTTCAGCCTAGACCAGTCTGGAATGGTGCCAGTTATGCCAGGTTGCTCACTGATACCAATGTTAACCAGATTTATCAGACCAGCAAATGCACTAGCTGGTGGTAATGTTCCTTTCAAACCGTATATCCCAAACCGACTCCAGATGTTGATTTCCTCTACAGTTAAAGCATTGTCACGGCAGATTATGCCCCTCCATGCACAGTAGCCGCCTTCAGTTCCAGCGACCCTGTTCCAACCCTGAAGGATGTTCGTGGTGTCAATGGATGCTTTGATCTTCAGCAAGGAGTCGAGCTCCAGGTTTGTGTTGATGGGACTTGGTGTTGGAAAAGTGGGCGGTGGTGGGCTTGGGCTCGTACCGTACCGGGTACGTGACACGTTCTTCCCCGGGTTCTTGCCCGGCAATACTACGGAGCCTGGATAGCAGTGCGCAATGTATGGTGGCAGACGGCACAGAGCGTGTTGCAATGTGCCATTTTGCACAGGAGGCATTATACTGACTTGGCAGTGGCCCCAGTCCCTCTAGGCAGAAAGCTCGGTATCAGGGTGGGCGTGAACCTGATGCTAGCCAACATACCACTGCACACAGACTTGCAGCCAGTTGCAACGTTGGCTGTAACCATGAAGGGTGGGCCACAAGTAGTACAGGGAAACAGCTCACATATAGCTCAGTCGCTTTAGAGTCGCACCTGGTTGGGGGTTGCACAGCAGCAGCTTTGTGCCGGGAGGAAGCACGGACACATCCTTAACATTGCCTACATTGTCCAGCATGAACTTATCCAGTGTGATACCAGCCAGCCAGGCAACCTTGGACAAGTAGTCACCAGGACGAGCCTGCAGGACAATTGATATGAGGGAGCATCAGTGGGTTACTCCAGAGTATGACGAGGCTGGGGTGCTACAGATAACTGCCTGGTTAAGCAGATTCAGAACGCGTGCTTACGTGATTCAACGTGCCACTGAGCCACAGTCTCAAGCAGGAGCAGGTGCTGTTCAGCCATGGCAGACACAATGGCATTGTTCTACACACAAGCAACAAACACTCGCCATATCAGTTAATCCATGCACGTGACAGCCAGCCACTGTGCGTTCTCACCTTGTACCAGTAGCAGTTTTGACCAGCAGGCGTCACTGGGAGCTTGATTGCCGCAGGTGTGCTGTACGGACTCCAGACTACAGCATAAGCTTCACCCGTGACTGGAGTCAACACAGAGCACTCACCATACGCCACCTGTACCGCAAGCAACACAACAGTCGAGTGAATGCTTTATTCTCTGCCTCATGCCTGGTTCCCTTCACGTACCTGCAACGACCCGTTGCAGCACATGTGAGTCCCCAGCAGGTTTCATGCCAGCTGAGCTGGCATCTGTGTTGCAGGAGGTCTTTCTGTGCAGCCGATTCAAAAATATCACAATTAGTGAGCAACTTAGTTGCAACATGACATCGACATGTGATGCCAATTTCTGTCATTGCCGTCTGGGCCAGCAGTGCCTTCTAAGGCCTAGCAAGCATTGAGTGCCCCCGCACAGAAGGCACTGTCAGCATTGCTGTTGTACAACATGTCAAGCTTGGGCTTCTGCCCCGCTCACCCTGAAGAAGCCTCCATCAGCCCAGCCGGTGCCCCAGCTGTTCTTCACCAGCCAAAACTGCTTCTGATTGTCATAACCAACCAGCACCACCGCATGACCAAACTCGAACGTTGCTGTTGTGCTGGGTTTGTAAACTTCTTTGGCATTGCGCTTGTCAGCAAAGAATGGCATGAAGTCTGAGAGCACGTCAAACCTGGTCACCACAGATCCGTGCTGCCTGATGAAACGCTGTGCCTCCCACATGGTGGTCACCCTGTTTGTGCTGAAACTCCCCAGGGTGGCATATGCATTGGTATTGTCGCATCTGCCGGTGCATGTGGCAGCTTTGCTGAGTTCACCCTTAAAATCAGGTTTGTAGGGCAAGCAATCTGCGGTAGGCAGCGTCTGCCCCCGGGCCTGCAGCTGAGCTAAGACACTCGGGAGGTCCCACCCAGAACTGCAGATTTGTGTCGGCCTGTCGAGGGGGCAGAAGTACAAGGCCTGCACACTGATGCTGCAGTCCTGCGCCTTGACACGCAGCGCTGAAGCCATGGACGTCTGAGCTGCTGCTGCTACAGCAAATGCTGAACATGTCTGGCATCCCTGCTGGTCTTCTGGTGGCGCCACAAGGCTTGCTGCACCCGTTTGGCTGCTGTTGATTGTGCTATACGTGCTAGGAGACGTGGACATGACCAGCTTGTAGTATGCATCTATGGCGTCTGTCGCCGCAGCGGCACATAGGCTCTTGCTGTTCCTGCTGCTGCAGGCAGACTTCGGGCTGAGTTTGTAGTCTACTTTCCAAGCCTGACTGCTTTTATATAACTTCTGCAGCCGCAATAAGGTGTTAGTTCCTCCAAGGATTGTGGTGGTGGAGGGAATGAATCCCTGGCCTGTACATGTAGCCATCAAGTGAGCAGGCAGCAACAACCGGGTTGGCCGAGGTACGCTTGGGAGCACGCTACACAAGCCTCTTCATGTCCAAATATCAAGCGACGAATATCCGAAGCAGTGCTCTTGCTAAGTGAGGACTGTCGTGCGATGCGCACCCGCTGTGATTGTTGCGTGAACTACCAAGAACATCCCGCACGATATGGCGCTGACAGTAAAACCCATTTGTTTTCCTACTATTAGAAGACTAGCAGCTGTATACAACTAATGCTGACACAGGTAGCCGTTCCGGAAGTCGGACATGTCTATGTATAAACTGCGTTCACGGCACCCTCTGATATCACGCGCTGCAAAGATCACGCTGCATAGCTCAAGGTACTGCCATCGGCAACCTCGAGTCCAGCCAGTCATTGGCAACGGAACCCTAGGCTTTGGGAGTTGAGCAGTCAAGCTGGAGCTGCCCGGCTGGCGCTATGCACTGCCGGATACAGCAATGCATTGTGTAAATCACATTGTTATGGAGGCAGCTACTGTGAGCGTCCTTGATGGCTGTAGCTGGTTGCAAGCAAGTACACGGCTTTCCCGCCTGATCCGATCGGCCAAGCCTGGCCTGGCACGCACTTGCATCAAAGGCCGTGATGACCAGAAATCTGTCACATCTGTGTCAGAACTCAGCACAACTTGCTGCTATAGCCCGATGGGTCTGCTAGCAGCAACAGACAACAACGCCTTTGCTGAGCTGTAGACAGCTGCACTTCAGTTCAGCCTGGTTCAGCCGCGACATATATTGATACAGATTGACAAGCATGCTTGTGCAAGTGCCCCGTCTCTGGTGTTTGTTGGTACACATAGCCCGGCCTTTGCATAAGCCTGATTGTCAATTACGTACTACCCGCCCACTGTTTACTACTTGTGGTCAACTACAAGCAAGCTGCAACAATTCCTGCCTTACTAGCAAAACTAGCCATCCCCCAGTCCCCCGGCGCACTCTTACACAATTGATGGTTGAGTCAAGATCTGATGCTTGACAAGCGGCTCCAACATGCCCTAAAACTGCTAATGATACCTTCCAAAGAGCAAGCACTAGCACCTTTGCTGCTGACCCCCCCCCCCCCCCCCCCGGGTCTATGCACCACAGTTGATCACCTACCATTGGTGCTACTTTTGGGTGTGCAGTAACCAGCGATCTGTGTTTTATCCAAGACATATTCAAAGAAGTCACTGCCTGAAAAGTTGAGCTGTTTCCTCAATGCCAGAGGCACACAACCTGCCAAGCCCTTGTTGCCCCACAGATAAATATCTTTTAGCTCTGTGCAAGCCGCAAGGCTTGAGGGGACTGTCCCGGTCAGCTGGTTCTTCTGCAGGTGCAGAACCTGCAGCTTGCGGAGCTTCCCCAGCCAAACTGGCAATGTTCCTGTCAAAGCATTGGTGCCAAGTGACAACTCCTCCAAGTTGGCCAGCTGTTGTAAACTGTCCGGCAGGCTACCAGTCAGCTTATTCTCGTAGAGGTAAAGCGACTTGAGTTGCGACAGGGCTCCTAGGGATGCTGGCAGGCTACCAGTTAGCTTGTTCTCAAAGAGGTAGAGCAAGTTGAGTTCTGGTAGGGCTCTTAGGGATGCTGGTATAGTGCCAGAGAGTGAATTGTTCGCCAATCTGATGTCTTGTATACGTTTCAGGCTAGACCAGTCTGGAATGGTGCCGGTTATGCCTGGTTGGTCACTGATACCAATGCTAATCAGACTTGTCAGAGCAGCAAATGCACTAGCTGGTGGTAATGTTCCTTTCACACCGTTTATCACAGTCTCATTCCATATGTTGATTTTCTCCACAGTTGAAGCATCGCCACGGCAAAGTACGCCCCTCCATTCACAGTAGCCACCTTCAGCCCCAGCGTCCCTGTTCCAACCCTGGAGTATGTTCGTGGTGTCAATGGATGCTTTGATCTTCAGCAAGGATTCCAGCTCCAGGTTTGTGTTGATTGGGGAAGTGGGCGGTGGTGGGCTTGGGCTGGTACCGGTACCTGAGATGTTCCTGGCTGGTAATGCTATGGAGTCTGGACAGCAGTGTGCAATGAACGGTGGCAGACGGCACAGAGCATGTTGCAGCGCGCCACTTTGGCTGAGGCAGTGTACTGACTTGGCAGTGGCCCCAATCCCTCTAGGCAGAACGTCGCGTATCAGGGTGGGCGTGAACCTGATGCTAGCTGACACATTACTGCACTTGCGCAGATGGCTGAACCCAGCCAATTGGCTGTAACCATGAATGGTGGGCCACAGGTAGTACAGGGAAACAGCACACAACCAGCTCAGTTAATATACAGTCGCACCTGGTTGGGGGTTGCACAGCAGCAGCTTTGTGCCGGGAGGAAGCACGGACACATCCTTGACATTGCCTACATTGTCCAACATGAACTTATCCAGTGTGATACCAGCCAGCCAGGCGACCTGGGACAAGTAGTCACCAGGACGAGCCTGCAGGACAATAAATACAAATTGAGCACCAGCAAGTTGCACCAGAGTATGACTAAGCTGGATTGCTGCAGATGACCGCCTGGCTAAGCAGCTTCAGAAGCCGTGCCTACGTGCGTCAACATTCCACTGCGCCACAATCTCAAGCATGACTCCGGGCTGTTCAGCCATGGCATTGTTGAACCCCTAAGCAACGCTCTAGATGTCAGTGATTTTATGCGCGTGACAGCCAAGCACTGTGCGCTCTCACCTTGTACCAGTAGCAGTTTTGACCAGCAGGCGTCACTGGAAGCTTGATTGCCACAGGTGTGCTGTATGGACTCCAGACTACAGCATAAGCTTCACCGGTGACTGGAGTCAACACTGAGCACTCACCATATGCCACCTGTACAGCAAGCAACACAACAGTTGAGTGAGGGGGTTGCTTTCTGCCTCTTGCCTATTTCCCTTCCACGTGTCTGAGAACAACCCATTGCAGCCCATACGGGTCCCCAGCAAGTTTCATACCATGTGAGCTGCAGGAGGTCTTTCTGTGCCATATCGCAATCAACGAGCAACTTGGTTGCAACACAACATTGACATGTGATGCCAATTCTGTCACTGCTGTCTGGGCCAACAGTGCCTTCTAAGGTCTAGCAAGCCTTAAGTCACCCCGCACAGAACAAACTGTCAGCATTGCTGTTGCACAGCAGGTCACGCCCGGGCTGTCGCCCCACTCACCCTGAAGAAGCCGCCATTAGCCCAGCCGGTGCCCCAGCTGTTCTTCACCAGCCAAAACTGCTTTTGATTGTCATAACCAACCAGCACCACCGCATGACCAAACTCAAACGTTGCTGTTGTGCTGGGTTTGTACACTGCTTTCGCGTTGCGCTTGTCAGCAAAGAATGGCCTGAAGTCTGAGAGCACGTCAAACCTGGTCACCACAGATCCGTACTGCCTGATGAAACGCTGTGCCTCCCACATGGTGGTCACCCTGTTTGTGCTGAAACCCCCCAAAATGGCATATGCGTTGGTACTGTCGCATCTGCCGGTGCATCTGGCAGCCTTGCTGAGTTCGTCTTTAAAATCAGGTTTGTAAGGCAAGCAATCTGCGGTGGGCAACGTCTGCCCACGGTCCTGCAGCTGAGCTAAGACACTTGGTAGGTCCCACCCAGAACTGCAGATTTGCGCTGGCCTGTCTGGCGGACAGAAGTACAAGGCCTGCACACTGATGCTGCAGTCCTGCGCCTTGACACGCAGCGCTGAAGCCATGGACGTCTGAGCTGCTGCTGCTGCCACAGCAAACGCTGAACATGTCCGGCATCCCTGCTGGTCACCTGGTGGCGCTACAAGGCCTGCTGCACCTGCTTGGCTGCTGTCGGTTGTGCTATATGTGCTGGGAGACGTGGCGATGACTAGCTTGTAGTATGCATCTACGGCATCTGTCCCCGCAGCAGCACAAAGGCTCTTGCTGTTCCTGCTGCTGCAGGCAGACTTCGGGCTGAGTTTGTAGTCTGTTCTCCAAGCCTGACTGCTTATGTAAAACTGTTGCAGCAGCAATGCGTTGTCGGTTGCTCCAAGGATTGTGGTGCTGGAGGGAATGAATCCCTGGCCTGTAACCACCAAGTGAGCAAGCAGCGACAACAGGATTGGCCTAGGTACGCTTGGGAGCACGCTACACAAGCCTCCCCCTGCACATATATCAGGCGACGAACTGGTATCTGGAGCAGTGCTGTCGCTAAGTTAGGACTTTCGTGCGATGCGCACCCGCTGCGATTACTGCGTGAACTACCAAGACCATCCAGCACGATATGGCGCTGCTAGTGAAACCCATTTGTCCTCCGATTGATGGCAAACTAGCAGCTGTATATCGCTAATGCTGACACAGGTAGCCGTTCCGGAAGTCGGGGAAAGTCTGTGCTTGAATTGCGTGCACGGCACCCTCTGACATCACTCGCTGCAAAGATCACGCTGCATAGCTCGAGGTACTGCCATCGGCAACCTCGAGTCCAGCCAGTTATTGGCAACGGAACCCTAGGCTTTGGGAATTGAGCAGTGAAGCTGGAGTTGCCCGGCTCGCGCTATGCGATGCTGGATACAGCAGTGCATTGTGTACATCACATTGGTATGGAGGCAGCTACTGTGAGCGCGCTTGGTGGCTGTAGCTGGTTGCAAGCAAGCACACGGCTTTCCCGCCAGATCCGATTGGCCAGGCACGCATTTGTATCAGAGGCCGTGATTACCAGAGATCTGTTTCAATCTGTGTCGAAAAGCAGCACAACTTGATGCTATAGCCCGATGGGTCTGCTAGCAGCAACAGACAGCTACGCATTTGCTGAGGCTGTAGACAGCTGCACTGGAGTTCAGCATGGTTCAGCCGCGACATATACATCTTGACCTGCTATACGTATCATCATGCTGCTATGCTGCTTAAACAGGGACTAAGATCCTCATGCAGGGGAATTCCTCCCAGCATGTAAAACACGACCTGCTGCAGCAGGACTTGGCCATCTCTTGATTCAATCAGTGCAGGCAAATTGACCTGCAACACTTCCACACAACAGAGATGTTACTTCAGCTGATCATGCCACCAACGTGACACAATTGATGAATGGGCCCCACCCTGGGGGCGGTGTCAGTATGTGTCCGTTCTTGGCTACTAGCCAAATCAGCAACAGAGGCTGCATGTCACACGGTCACCGGTTTCACCGGTACGGTACCTTGAAGCCTCTCAGAGTTTTGGGATCGGCTCAATTCCTAAGGACTGATGGATCAGTCATGCCACAGTTGCAGCTGTCTACAATGGTTGTAGGCTTGCACACAAAGACTAATATTTTAAACGGTTTGTAGCTGGTTTGTAGCTGTGTTGTGGCCGTCTTGAAGAAGTCACCAGCTTCTACAACCAGCTACATCGTTGTAGACATTGAAACATTGTGGTATTGTTTCTACAAAATACAAAAAAGTGACTACAATACGTCTAAGACACGTCTACAACGTTCGTTATCTTGCAAGCCTTGCAATTTTATTGGCAGCTCCTTCGCCGAGGCTCATATGCTGCTGAAGTATTTCCATATGGAGTTCGTACATGCCAGGCCTGCTGATACATGCATGCATGCTGAGCAATGCTGTGTGCCTCTGACAAGCAATAGTGCTGTCAAGATAATGTGCATATGCTGCTGCACACACACATACAAACAAACTTATGGACAAGTCTCTGCACAGCACCTTTGTCAGCTGAAATGACCACCACAAGATGCTGCAAGCAACTATCATGCCATTTACGATATGTTATGCAGTCTACCCCCAGGTTGCCACACACTCAGCCACTCAATCAGGCTTGTGATGAATGGATCAGAAGAACCCTCAACAGCATCCCTTCATGCCAAGTGAACAGCTTTTAGTCACTAAACACAGGTAACACATCGGTAACGCAGTGTTGACCCAATACAATACTGACCCAGAGCAACCTCCTTGCATACTTGCGGCAGCCTTGCAAAGATCAGCAGATGCTGCTGGCAGTACTGGTGCACGACAGATGCCTTGAGGTGCCATACAATTTAG
>NSMO01000147.1:13193-34200 GCA_002588565.1 Coelastrella sp. UTEX B 3026
ACATGCCTTGGCCCACTGGTCGACATAAGCTGCTGTATGCCACTACTCTGCACAACATGTCTGCAGCATTGATCTGTCCATACCACTCTGAGCAATATTGCCACAGCTGAATATGATTGCCTTGTATCAGTGTTGCTGATCGCAGGCAGCTTTACCAGCTAATCAGCACATACAGGCCCAGGCACTCACCTGTACGACAATCTGAATGGCAAACTCCAGGTTCGGGGGTCCATGATGATCACGCTACATGCATGGTACAGCTGCCTCCTTCTGAGCACTGTTAGCACAACCAGCACCATTGCAGCCTGCACAGCAGGCAGGGGGTCTTTTGGTGCAGAGTGGTGCAAGTGCAACTGATGATGCCGACAGGTTCTGTGAGCTTGTGATCCTGCATAAGTTGCCGCCATTCAGCTGCCTGCTTACTGCGCAGATCGTTTCACGGCCGTGCTGGTCAAGTAGCGTGGTAGCCTACAAGGTCATATGTGGTTGACAATCTCACGTCTTGATTGAAGATGACGTGCCAAGAGTTCGCGCTATGGGCAGTGGGTTACCTATTATGACCGTAAATGGTGTTTTGACTGTACAACAGCAGCCAGCGCAAGCACTAGTCAGCATGGAAGCGGTGCAAAGCGGAAAGCAGACAAGTAGCAGATGTAGCAACTGCTGCTGCTGTTGCTGTTCTGACGTTTCAAGCTGCACACCAGCCGAGCCTGTTCTTGGAAGCACTGTTTATGAACATGATGATGACACTTCCCCCCACCTCGGTCAAACCACAACCGCAACTCTGCTTCAAAAGGCAGTTCGCTACACCATCTCAAGTTTATGACATGGTTCCCACCCTATGCCAACATACTATGGCATGCACTGTAGGGCAGTCTGAATGGTTAATTACCGGTAAGGGTTGCACACCTGGACAAGGTGCTCGTATGGCAAGGCTGCATGCAGCAACTGCAACCATCACCAGCCCAAATTTGATTGTGTGGTCTGCTGGCTGCTGGGGTCCCTGGGTCCCATCGGATGCAGGATGCATGCACATATTGTTATGTTGCTATGATTGTTGTTGATGTATGTGCTCATCAGTACTTCATTGACATGCGCTCGACCGACATGGTAGGCACATTATGACACAAGTACAGAAGCATACAGAAGTCTGCTGGGAATTCTATTTTGCATGAGCTAACTACACAGGTTTTAAAGAGGTTTCTGAGAAGCATACATACCAGATTGTTCGACAATCACAGAGTCTGTGCAAAGGGGTGTGCGTGATTGCATCCATGCATATGAAAATTGCAGATATCATACATACATATATGTAGTGATTGGTTGGAACCTTATTGAGCAGCAAGATGACAGCCTATGTTGATTGAAGCAACCTTGGGTAGTTATACGTACATTCTGGGTAAAGCCAGAAGCAACAAACATACCAGTCTAGACAGCTGTGCAACAAAGTCGATTGCAGCATCAGGCAGACGTTTGTAGACAGGATATGCCACTGCCAGCGTAGCTGGGTTGTAGTCACTTTGTGAATAAAAGTGAACTGTCAGAATGTCCTCGTACTGTCTAAATTTCGGGCTGTCACTTAATGCTGTCAGGCCTAGGCATCGCATATACCGCTGTCATTTTTCATGATAAGATGTCTGGCTTTAGTGGTTGTACGTGCGGCGGCAACATAGGAAGCAGCATATGCATGGTGGCATAGCCGCTGCAGCAGGCCTGCTGCATAGCCTAGGCTGCATGGACTCCGGACCACCAGGTTCCGTTGCGTGAGGTTGGCTGAACCGTCTATCCAAGGCAGTACTACCAGCTGTGCAGCGTGAGGCTGCAACGTAAGGGTCCAGCGCGTGCTGTGTGATGTTGCGCTGAACGCAGATATGGCCGAAACTGCAGCTGCTGCTTGCGCGCATAACAGCGGCTTAAAGCTGCTATTTTTCTAATAGCTGAGAGAGAAAATGGAAAGCAACGATGGGAACTCTGTTACGCACCTGTGGTGAAAGTTCAGCGTAACCTGACTGAGTGATAAGAATAACATGACAGTCCCAGAAATACCGGATGCTTCAAAGATGAGCAATTCCACCTCATTGTACGAGCAATACTTCTGGAGCTCTCAACATCAGTCTCAGATTCGTGGGTCACTAGTGCACTAGTGTCACTGCGCTACCGATCTAGTGAGTGCGCAACACGGACAAAACGCAGTAATCGCGCAGCAGTGACGCAAAGGGTTACCCCGCACGACGAGACAGCCTCCCGCGACCCGCAGAAACGCTCACTATGTTGTTGGAGATCTTCTTGGCACTTTACGCAGCAACCGCAGCGGGTACGTATTGCATAAACGTTCTCAGCGATGATGAGGCATGAGAGACCAATAACACAAGCAGCGTGCGTTCTCTCACACCCCGCTTGGCAGCACCAGGTCTTTTTCAGCACCACACACCGGTCAGCGAAGCACCAACCACGATACATACTACCGCATCAGCTACAGCGACAGCATTGCCTCAACCATCTCGTCGCGGATTGATTGACCAGAAACAGCCGGGATGTTGCGTTAGATCTGTGCACATCAGTGCAGCTGCTTCCAGGCATGCCTTGGCCAATCCTGTCACAGTTTTGCTGCCTGCTCACTGATGGTTACAGGCCAGGGACTGATTCCCTCCAGCACCACCATCGTCGGATCAACCAACAACGCGTTGCGGCTGCAGCAATTTTACATAAGCAGTCAGGCTTGGAAAAGAGACTACAAACTCAGCCCAAAGTCAGCCTGCAGCAGCAGGAACAGCAAGAGCCTATGTGGTCCTGCGGCGACAGACAGGGTAAATGCATACTCCGAGCTGGTCATGGCCACGTCTCCTAGCGCGTACAGCACAACCGACAGCAGCCAAGCAGGTGCAGCAGGCCTTGTGGCGCCACCAGGTGACCAGAAGGAATGCAACACATGTTCAGCGTTTGCGGTGGCAGCAGCAGCACAGACAGCCATGGCTTCAGCGCTGCGTGTCAAGGCGCAGGACTGCAGCATCAGTGTGCAGGCCTTGTACTTCTGTCCGCCAGACGGGCCAGCGCAAATCTGCAGTGCTGGGTGGGACCTCCCAAGTGCCTTAGCTCAGCTGCGGGCCCGGGGGCAGACGCTGCCTACAGCAGATTGCTTGCCCTACAAACCTGATTTCAAGGGCGAACTCAGCGAGGCTGCCAAATGCACAGGCAGATGCGATGATACCAACGTGTATGCCAGCCTGGGGGAGTTCCGCACAAATAGGGTGACCACCATGTGGGAGGCACAGCGTTACATCAGGCAGTACGGATCTGTGGTGACCAAATTTGATGTGTTCTCAGACTTCGGGCCATTCTTTGCTGACAAACGCAATGCCAAAGCAGTGTACAAACGCAGCACAACATCAACGTTTGAGTTTAACCATGCGGTTGTGCTGGTTGGTTATGACAACGAAAAGCAGTTTTGGCTGGTGAAAAACAGCTGGGGCACCGGCTGGGCTGATGGAGGCTTCTTCAGGGTGAGCGGGGCAGAAAGCCCGGGCTTAACTTGTTGTACAGCAGCAATGCTGACAGTGCCTTCTGTGCCTTGGTGCTTGATAGACCTTAGAAGGCACTGTTGGCCCAGACAGCAGCGACAGTATTGGCATCACATGTTGATGCCGTGTTACAACTGTAGTTAGGTTGCTCTCTAATCGTGATAGCACAAACCTGTGCACAGAAAGCCACTGCTCCTTCAGCACAGATGCCAGCTGTTTGAAACTTGCTTGGGGCCCACATGGGCTGTGATGGGTTGTTACATGAATGTAAGAGGAAATCTAGGGATGAGGCAGAGAACAAAGGATCCACCCAACTGGCTGTGTTGTTGTACAGGTGGCATATGGTGAGTGCTCAGTGTTGACTCCAGGCACCGGCGAAGCTTACTTTGTGGTCTGGAGTCCATACAGCACACCTGCGGCAATCAAGCTTCCGGTGACGCCTGCTAGTCAAAACTGCTACTGGTACAAGGTGAGAGCGCACAGTGCTTGGCTGTCACGCGCGTGGAAATACCAACATTGCGAGTGTTGCTTATGTGTTGCTTATGCATTCAACTGCACCTGGTCGTGCTTGAGACCGTGGCCAAGAGGGATGTTACTCGCGTAAGCGCGGCTTCTGAAGCTGCACAGCCAGGCCCTGATAACAGTGTTAACTTCAGCAACCAGCCTAGTCATACTCTAGTGCTCCCTGCTACTGATTGTCCTGCAGGCTCGTCCTGGCGACCACTTGTCCAAGATTGCTTGGCTGGCTGGTATCACACTGGATAAGTTCATGCTGGGCAATGTAGGCAATGTTAAGGATGTGTCCGTGCTTCCTCCCGGCACAAAGTTGCTGCTGTGCAACCCCAAACCAGGTGCGGCTGAGCTAGATGTATGCTCTCTCCCTGTAGTACTGTCTTTTTGTGTGACCCACCCTTCATCGTCACAGCAGACCGGCTGTGTTCAGCCAACTGTGCGTGTGCAGTGGTGTATCGACTAGCATCAGGTTTCTGCATGGAGAGATTGGCCACTGCTAAGTCAGCACACTGCCTCAGCCAAAGTGGCACATTGCAACATGCTCTGTGCCGTCTGCCACCGTTCACTGCATACTGCTGTCCAGACTCCATAGCATTACCAGCCAGCAGCATCTCAGGTACTGGTACCAGCCCAAGCCCACCACCGCCCACTTCCCCACCACCAAGTCCAATCAAAACAGACCTGGAGCTTGAATCCTTGCTGAAGATCAAAGCATCCATTGACACCACGAACATCCTTCAAGGTTGGAACAGGGGCGCTGGGACTGAAGGTGGCTACTGTGCATGGAGGGGCGTGCGCTGCCGTGACAATGCTGCAACTGTTGATGCAATCAACATGTGGAGTGGGACGGGGATAAACGGTTTGAAAGGAACATTACCACCAGCAAGTGCATTTGCTGGTCTGACAAGTCTGATTAGCATTGATATCAGTTTCCAACCAGGCATAACCGGCACCATTCCAGACTGGTCTAGCCTGAAACGTATACAAGACATCAGGTTGGCGAACAATTCACTCTCTGGCTCAATACCAGCATCCCTAGGAGCCCTGTCGCAACTCAAGTTACTCTACCTTTATCACAACAAGCTAACTGGTAGCCTGCCGGACAGTTTACAACAACTGACCAACTTGGAGGGGTTGGAACTTGGCACCAATGCTTTAACAGGAACATTGCCAGCTTGGCTGGGGAAGCTCCGCAAGCTGCAGTATATAAATCTCCGGGAGAACCAGCTGACCGGGACAGTCCCGTCAAGCCTTGCAGCTTGCACAGAGCTAAAAGAGATTATTGTGTGGGGCAACAAGGGCTTGGCAGGTTGTTTGCCTCTGGCGTTGAAGAAACAACTCAACTTTTCAGGCAGTGACTTCTTTGCCAATATCTTGGATGGAACACAGATCGCTGGTTACTGCACATAAGCAGTAGCAACAAGGGTAGTTGACCGACTGCGATACACTGAGTGTGTTGGGGGGGGGGGAGGAGGGGCAGCAGCTGGGGTGCTAGTGCTTGCTCTGCGGAGGGTATCAATGGCACTCTTGGAGCATGTTACAGGCGCTTGTCAAGCATCAGATCTTGACTCAATCATCAGTTGTGTAGGATCGCACCCACAGGATGGCTACTTTGCTGATCAGGCAGAAATTGCTGTCTCAACCTTCAGTTTCCACAGCCAATGGCCAGACGGGTTTCTGTGGAACCGGCAGTCCAACATTACCAGTGTCAAAATATTGACTAGAGATTTTATCATGGTGGTTCAGCTGGTTACTTGAATGGCTATTGGCTTGTTCAGATTGAGTCTTTGTGCTAGCGCACAGTTATGCCCTCTATCTGCCTGTCTGTTGACATTTTTGTGTTACAAACAGGCTACACTACTGGTGTTTGATGCTGCAAGTATCTCCCCATACACCACCCGCATTGTCAGCAGCCCTAGTCCCACTATGCACCATACACACAACTAGAATCACTGTTGGCGATTAAGGTTTTAGTGAACAAAACCCATGCAGTGCCGCCAGGTTGGAACAGGGCAGCAGGAGTTTACGGTAGATAGGTTACAGTGTGATTGGATTAGCGTCGACTGCCGTTCAAATAGCAAGCAAGTATGGCGGATCATTGTACGGTTGGGGACCTTGCTGCAGGTCTCAAAGGGAATCTGCCAGAGTACCAGGTGTTGGCAAGGCTGAGTAGCTTATTGAATGCTTTGGTCACCAAGTAATAAGTTTTGGTGAGACACTCTGTGTGTGACGTGTGTGCGATGCACTGCGCAATTCTGGGAGGTTGGTTTGAACAAAAAGACTTGTGGACACTCAGCTAGGCAACAATGCACTCTCCGACACAATTCCCAGCCAGCTCTCAAGGACTAAAACATCTGAAAAGGTTCTGTACCTTTAGCACAACAGATTGGCTGGCACCCTACTTGCATGGCTGGGTGATAGGGCGTCACTTGCTGATGCTACCCTGCATCATGATGTTTCTCCGGGCCAGAACCACCAATTTGTAGCTAAAGAGTGTGGGCTTGGCTGCCAATGCTTTGTCGGGCACCTTTCTCAGTGTCAGTGGGGTGGGGTCATTGCAGCTGGTCTGTTTGTGGGGTGATCGGCTGCTGAAGGGTTGCTTGCCTCTAGCTTGTAGACAACTAGTTGGTTTGGATATCATGCGTGATCTGCTGGACGGAACACAATCCAAGGGGCTCTGCTACTGGAACCACAACCTTGTTTTATTGGGTGTACTGCAGGGTGGAGATATTTGGACAGTGTTCTTGCATAGGCATTTGAGCACAATTGGTCACAACTGCATGGCCATGCAGTGCCAGCACTGCAGCTTTTGCTAGTGCATCTTTTTTGCTGCATTGGCTCAGTTACTGTAGATGCAAAGTGTACACTGGCAGCCGTATCTTTCTGCAGGAATTATATTGTGTGGCGTCACGCCGTGACGGGATCGGTGGTGGTCAATCCATCTGCAGAGATTCCTGCACAGGTCATCCTGTACACTAGCATTGTACAGCAAAAATGGCTGGTAACGGTTGCAAGTTTACAGACGACGGGAATGACATGCTTGATTGATTCTGATACAACTTGACTTTTGTTGCAAGCTTTGCCAGCCCAGTTGCATCTGAGGATGATCAATGATACATTGTTGGCCAAGCGCAAAATTGGTGCCACTGGCAAATGCAAGTGTCCTGTTGCTCGGGCTGGTTGGCCTAGATAGCCTATAGAATGTTTCAACCCCCATCGGCGCCGCCTATGTGATCAACATGCACGTTGAGAAGCTTTTTGGTAGGCGCATGCACTGTGTCACTTGTTTCTAGGGGGCCATTGGCCGCTTCATGCAGTGGCATTCTTCTATCTAAAACTGTTGCAACTTGCAAACGGATGCCACTGATAGTCTCTGTCCCACAGCCTGCTGCCGGCTGAGGCGGCGGCAGCATGCGTTCAGACCCGATGGGTATGCCAGCTCAACAAGCACTTGCGTCAGCCACTAAATCAGTTGTGATTGGCTGATCAGCCAACTCATGAGTGATTGTGAAGTAGAATGTAATAGCAATCAGTGATCAACCGAGTTGCACATAATCCTCAATTGCAACGGCAATTATTACTCTATCAACGGTCAATAGACAGCAAGGCCCGCGCATGCACATCAACTCTGACAGTGCATCAACAGCATATTACCCTGGAGTTATTAACCCTTATGACTGCAAAGCTGGGACTATATGGCCTGCAACCGGGCTGAGCACGCGGGTGGCATGCACGACAACAGCAACACCGTGACTGCAAATACACCGTGACTGCAAATCACTAGCTAAACGCTCATATCGCACACGGTTTTGACAGGAGCACCACATGCAACCTACACAGCCAAGGCCTACAGAACTCTACCAGAACTCTCCCAGTTCCCATGCGTTGTCCGCTACCACGGTTTTGGTGGGTTTGCAGTATTGGCAATACACTCGGATGGTGAATGCAATGCAAGTTGAAGGCACCACTGCAACGTGCCAAGCAATTCAGTTGGATGATGACTACATCTCAATGACAATCACAAGCACGACAGCCTGTCTTGTAATGATTCCAATCCAGATATACACCCTGACTCTGTTGCTGCTGTGGACTGGCACAGCTCTGGACAGCTTGTGTGCATAGTCTGATGCAGCTGCCAGCACAGTGCAGCGCAGGACAACACCAGAAGCAGCAACCAGTGCTGTAAGCAACAATGCAATATGACACAACTCACACTTCAAGCAGCACTGCAATACAACACAAAATCACTCTGACAGCAACACTGCAGTTGGGCGCAATCACAAACCGTGCCTCTACCTGATCACTGATATTTTGGCAGATTGATTACACTGATCACACACTGAACCTCTGCTGGAAATACACACACTGTATTTGGACCCAACTTCTTTGGCAGACAAGCCAGCATGTTGGAAAGCTGATACCAGTTGCCAAGCCCCATGACATGCTAAAGCTGGGTGCCAACTACAAGTGTCCACACTGAACCTGAACAACAACTGTAAAAGAGAAAACCTTGTATACACTGTGAAGGTTTGGAGTGAAGCTCATGCAACATACGATGCAGACTGCTGCATGCTACTTGCAATGACATCGTGTGATGGCATTGATGTGATATCACTCAGTGCCGAGTAGGTGGGCAACCCTATGGTTCACTCACGACTATCCAGCAAGGCTTGTCAACGAGCAACTGGCCACTGCTGTCACAGCTAAACCTTCCCCCAGGAGCCTGCTCCCCATTCTGCAGTTTAACCAAGTCAGTCGGTCAACAGCTAGTTAGTCTGCAATAGCTGCAGCTTTCTCAGCAGGTATTGCGTGACAAGCACATCAGCAATGTGAAGCCTGTACTTGTCTGAGCTGCCTCAATACACTTGGAGGTAACTGATATTGATACAGAAATGCTGAGCAAACCACCCCGTTGCACAACACATGATCACTGCAAAGCACAGCGGCAAAGGCCTGCAGTGGTCTCCAGTGCCACGCTCATGATGATACAGGTGCTTCTTGCACAACTGGGTCTGTGCTTGAGCTCTGAGGGGCACTCCCTCCTGCTGCCACCGCTGCTGGAGCAGCAGCAGCAGCAGCTGGCTGTGGTGCTGGTGCTATTGCTACTGTTGGTTCTGCTTTTGGGGGTGTTGATGGAGTTGCTGCCTCTGTCGGTGCTGCTGCTGCTGCTGATGATGATGATGAGGAGGAGGATGGCCCCATGTTCAGGCCTGCAAGGAAACATCACATCATGTAAGCTCTACACAATAACGAGGTCAGCTAGTAGAGCTCCATATTATTTCACAGCTTGAAATCACTCGTCATCTTCCTAACAAACAGGACCGATCAAATGGTATGCAAACAATGCTGACGTATTTCAAGTATGGCTAACCGTCCTCAGCAGGCTGGGTCAACTCACCTGGCAGATCAATGTTCAATCTGTTGGTCTTCTGCTTGCCCAGCATTTGCTGCACTGCAGCACCCAACGACCCCGCACCACCTGCCATCTGGCTGAGGATGTTTACTTGGTCGTTTTGTGCTGCAGGGTTAGCAGGCATTCTGGCCAGAATCTGCACAGATGTTGGGACAACATGGATCACTAACAAACACCTCAGTCCAAACCCACAGCCAGCTTAATCAATCAGACTCACGGTTCAGCAGAACGCCTGCATCAGCCATAAGAGGTGCTAGAGACATATCACACATGATGTAACACAATAACATGGCTGCTGTGCGCAAGCAATGCATTGATTAATGCAGCATCTATGTGTGACCGTTCAACTAATGTGCGCTTTACCTTTGCCAGCTGTTGTTTGAACGAGGGTACAGTTATCTGTGGTACAGTGATCTCTGGAAGCTCAATTGTAATCTCTGTGGGGCCGCTTTTGACGGCCTCCAAGATTGTAGGCAAACTGCCCAGACCCGGCATCAGCTTGCGGACCTACAGTTGTGTAACAAACACCATTTGTGACAGAATCAGCAATAGCGTGCACACTACTAGTCTGTCTGTCACGCATCCTGCTAAAAGATGGGCAGAAAACAAGCACATGCATTTGTACTTCACAATTGTATATTGAGCATTCTGGGATTGTGGTGTGTGTGTGTGGACAGGACAACGCCTTGGCGCTGATGTGCAAGCAGTGTGCATGATGGCTACTGCCACAAATATTCAGATCAATCCCTAGCAGCAGCTTCTGGTGTACTTGCACGCTTTTGGTGTGCTTGCACGCTTTTGTATCCCATTACAAAACCCTAGAAGCTCCTTAATACTCTAAGGTTTTGATGCTGCTCACCACCTGAGCGAGTTGACCCCGCATAAATACACTGCTAACCACAATGATTCTGCTCGTTAGATCATCACCAGGTGCTCTGGGTTCAACCGCGGCATCGCTTCGCAGGCAAACATACTAAGCCAGCACTGGCAGCTCCGCTTTCAACAACGTGTGAAAAGCTTCTGAATCCCTTCTGATTCAGTTGCTGCTATCCACCAAATGAGTAACTCTGATCCCCACATTGACATAACACTTCAGTGACCAAACGGTGAACCGACCAAGTCTCTTACCGCCTGTGTGAGCTTATCAGGCACCACAAAACTGCTAATGTTGCTCATCAAATCTGGGTTCTGGTCAAACCATGGCGATGAAGCTTCGAATGTGATCAAGGCAGGCAGCTCCGGCATCTGTGGGATCAACTTCTGAAGCTTGGAGAGCGT
Source organism: Coelastrella sp. UTEX B 3026 (assembly GCA_002588565.1). Taxonomy (NCBI): domain Eukaryota; kingdom Viridiplantae; phylum Chlorophyta; class Chlorophyceae; order Sphaeropleales; family Scenedesmaceae; genus Coelastrella; species Coelastrella sp. UTEX B 3026. The sequence continues at coordinate 23,916 of NSMO01000147.1, forward strand.
CCTGTCTGGGACCTGTGGTACGCAGCGCAGTGCAAGCAAACAGGGAGTTCATTTTTGCAGATATGCAAACAACTTGAAGGTGCAATCGGATGCCCCTTGTACCCTGGGCATGACATAAAAGCGCAAGGCACCTGGCCCCATCAACCTGTCCAGGAAAGAAGAAAGGATTACAACAAACTCTGTTGCTGCTAACTGTACTGCTGCGGCTACAATCTCTGTAACAGCAGTAAGGGCCTTCAGACAGGCGCTGCTGCAGCAGGAACGTCAAATGAAATGAGTTCACAGCAGCAGCAGTGGGTTCACCGAAACCACACAAAACACCATAAGCTGGATGGCCAAACAGTCTCATGCTGTTGCTGTGACTCATTCCATAGTACCTATTTCATGAGTCCAAGACTGTGTTTTAGGTCCGACTGAGTACTGCAAGCTAGGGCATAGGCAGTCTTGCAAAAGTGCTCATTGCTGAAATCACACACTGCAGTTCGGGCATGATGCCTACCTGCATTCTTGGCACCGGCATGTTTGTCATAATGCCACTGACCCATTGACTTAACACATCAGGGAGAACATCCATCCCTGCTTTGCCCAACAAGCCAGCACCAAAATTGGGCATCTGCGGCAGTTGGATGTTGAAGTTGTAGTCTGGCAACTTGAGGAAGAAACTCTGCAGGAAGGAAAGCAGAGCGCATGAGTGTGGGATGTAGCAGCTGTGTCATTAGCTTCTGAACTGTGGCAATAGCATGTGTGTTGTACATTGGAAGCCTTGATATGTCTAGCATGTATCACTTGCTGCAAAGTTTTTGCAGATTGTTCTGAGAATCATGCGAACAGTTTGCACATGCAGTCAGTGTAGACTTGACACTGCTGAGTACGCTCACGACGCAATCCAGCAACAGAGCAGCTGAACGTTCGCAATGGCTTAATATCATTCAAATCAAATTCGGCAGACCATTGGCTGGCCCCTTTCTTGAAGGACTCATATGGCCTTCCAGAGAGGGGCCAGCCATTATCTGCCGCATATGATCTGAATGATATTCAGCCAATGCAAACATTCAGCTGCCCAACAAGTGGCCAAGCAAACTGGTACACACCTCCATTGTATCGTAGAGGTTTGGTGTGCTGATGTTTCTGATGTTCAAAGCATTCGGGATTCTAATGCCGGCTGGAACCTTGTGTGGCACAACCATGCTTGGTAGTGACGTATTTGTGATGTTAGGCAGTAAGAGGGCCACCGTTGGGAACATACGCTCTGGGATTGTGAAAGACGGGAGTTCAATAGTAATCGGGATCTGCAAACATAAAAGGCGGTGCTGGTTATCCAAGCAGATTGAGATGTGCTGCTCAGGCTAGCAACGTGTGATCAGGGAGATTGCGCAGGCCTGTGCTGAAGCCTCCCCACTCTCACACTATGCAATGCAAAGTTTGCATAAGCAGTGCCTACTAGGTAGTACTGCTTTGCATTTTGGACGCAGCAGTGCTGTCAACGTGGCTGCAGCTGCCAGAATGGGCGAGTTAGATGACCTAGGACTGCTGTGGGCCTTCTTTGTTCCAACGGTAATTCCCAGACACTGCGACAGGCAAGCTTCAATGACGAGATGAAAAATCAGACATAATTGCGCTCCCTATAGAAACTAGTGAATGTTGCTGGGAAGTTCAAACTTGTGAGGCTGTGCACAAGGTGCTAGCTGCACTGACACTTCTAAGCTTCTGTGGGCTACTTACCCTGAGCAATGAAGCGCTGATGTTTGGCACAAGGATACAGGGAGCTGAGAAGCCAGGGATTAGTGCCTGCAGGCACAGCAGCAGTACTGTTATGCTTGGCGAATGACAGTAACGGGATGCATATGAAAGCAGCCACAGGTCCAACAGTGAGGCATAACCTGGCTGGTCGCCAGACAATCTGAGAATGGAAAGCAAGGGGTACAGGTGGTAATCCAGCACCAAGCCACTACCAGTTATGCAAATTTTGCAGGTAACTCCCACATGCAGCCTACCTTCAGAGCATTGATCTTTGCATCGGTGATGTTCAGATTCAGCACAGGCTGTCTGTCAGCGAACGCACTCATCCATTGGATTACGACATCGGGCGTAGTCATGTTGATAAGAGGTTTCTCAAGCATCGCCATGAAACTGGAGACATTCACGCCGAAGTCGGGCATGACCGGCACGTTAACCCGTGCCAGCGTGGCCGTGACGTCCGGGACTTCGACGTTGAAGGTAGGAGTTGTTACTTTGATCTCTGTTGAACCGCCCTGATTGTTGTGTCCGGAGAACTCCATGTCGACCAGGTTGCCGACCTTGAGGCGGCTAGAGTCTTCGGCGTCGATGCCACCGGCCGCGCAGTCACATACCTTCCAAGCCTTAGACACGTACGTGCCCTTCGCGCTGTAATCCCCAAATTTGGTTACCATCTCGGTGATAAGTCCGCGGTGTTCAAGGCAAGGGTACCCGATCAGGGCTTTGCCGGACTCGTGCAGCTCTGCGGTGGCGCCCATAGCCACGACCCGGCCCGTGCAGAAGCCTCCAAGACCGGAAAGGCCCGTTGAAGTGCAGTTGGGCTTGGTGAGCTTGCAGGCCAGGTTCGAGCATATGTCGTGGTTGTTCTGGTTCATCAATAGTCGAGGCATGATGTTTGTCTGCAAAGAATGCAAAACAACATCAGTCCATCAATCAAGTAAAAGCTGCCCAGTACTATTCTATGGCTAGTATAGGAGTTAACCGCTGGCCTGTGGGTTGCAAACTGTAGCAAGCTCTGTGATACAGATGTGCAGTGAAAAGCGTTGCAATCTATGATAGCATACAGGGAAGCATTCTGCTGAGTCAGGATGCATATCATTACAACTCACCCCAAAACACAGTAGAGCCGGCACATCTCTGCCCATCCCATTCATGGCACAGCTTGATGTTGCACACACGCCATCAGCACATCCCTTAGGCACACACACTGCCGCAGCAGCCGACCCTGATGACGCTGCCACTGCTGTAGTGTCCATAGCAGCAGCAGCAGCAGCAGTAGCAGTGCCACTTGATGTTTGAGCTGTGTCAACAATTGCCGCAGAGTCTGCTGCATTGGTCGTGGTGGTAGCTGCAGCAGCAGCTGGTACACCAGCTGCTGCCTGATGCTGCTCCATGTCATCTTCCTCAGATGTAACATCATCGTCACTTTGCTCAGCTGTAGAGTTATCTGCAGAAGCAAGTATGCCAGGTACTGGTGCTTCTAGTACAGTTGGCTCCGAAGGCGCTGCTGCTGCTGCTGCGGCTGCAGGGGGTCCCTGCGCCACACGCAAGTTACCCTGCCGCCGCGGTGTGTTACCCGACCTCGCCGGCTGTCCCTGCGTTTTAACGACTCTCAGCCGGTTTGCAGCAGCATCGGCATCAATTCCAGCAGCAGCGGGGATGACTGCCTCATCCCCTGCTGCTGCATTGCTGCATTCACTAGCTACCCACACCAGCTGTAGCTGCTGTAATGGCACTGCTAATTCAGACTCTTCTGTGATGCTGACTGGCGGATCTACTGTGCCTTTGAAGAATCCTAGGTAGCTGCCGGGTGCTGGTTTGCTGGACTGCAGTGAATTGGGGGATTCTGAGTTGCCAATCTGTAGGGTGTTGCCGGCATTGGTGGCGAATTTAAGGTACTCGATGCAACTGCAGTTGGTCGAAAGCAGCAGGATGAATACAAGTCGCCAGTGTGGTCAGTAACCAGTGTCAACTCCAAACAGACAGAAGAAGACATGAAGGGGGCATGGATCAACCCAGTAGGTAATCAGGTGGGTTGGAGATGGCTGCATTCTATCAGACAGATGCATGGACACTGACTGTTACAGTGCAGCCACTGGCATGCTCGGGGTTGAATGCCAGTTCGCCAGTGCACAGCTGCAGGCAGTACACAACACACAGTGCAACTCAGCCACAATCTCTGCTCGTTGCTTTCTATGTGCCGACAGACATAGTTGCTGATCCATGGGTTTGCTGCGGTTGCTCCTTCTGGTCGTTGCTGTGTGATTTGTCTGACAGCGTGCAGGCCAGACCCACGGTTGAGTGTTCCTCTGCTGCTCAGGCAACTGCTATGTGCATAGCACTTCGCACCTTCCGACTTTGTACTCCACGTTTTCAATATATTCGCCTTGCGGCAGCTGCAACTCCTGAGCTACCAATGTACTGCTGTCTGCTGTATTGTCAAAGTCCACACCCAATGTATCCGTCACGCTTGACGCCAAGCCGTATGACCCTCTGATGCCCGCAACGCAACCAGTTGCCAGGTTGAAGTATATTGTTACTTGCGAAAGGTCGCCATGCTGCCTGTAATGCGTTTCCTGTTCTTCAACGGTAAAGGATGGCTGCCAGGGAGCCCCAAACATCACGGTGCTGCTGTCAACGCATCCAGAACCTACACAAACGCATCCGTCAGTGTTATTTAATTATAGCAGTTGTGTCAAAGGGTCTTGCCGAAGTGCAATGGCCCGTCAACATTCAAAGCTGTTCGGTTGACAAGTGCGACATACAGAGCGAAGGATATAGGGCCTTCCAATCATCTTGAGGCTGTTATGCACGCACCTAGAGCTATATGCGCCATACAGGAAAGCAGCGCAGCGGCTGCCAGCAATATGTGCACCATCATGCGGCAGGTCGGTCTATCGGCCGGTCATAGGTTGAAAAAACAAATGCATCATACCAGATAAAGGAATACTTGCGTATGTTTGATCGTTCAACAAGGCGTGCCTGGGTTGTCAGCTGCTCAACGGTCAGTCTTGACTGTTCGTGATCGCAATGTCGGATGCACGCAGATTTTACCCCAGACACGATCGCAAGCAGTTTAAGTTTTTATCTTCTGCGGTTGTGCCCTGTACAGAGCACCTGGCGTCACAGAACCTGTCGCAGCCTTGAGGCAAGCTTTGCGCTGGTGTACCTGCATACGGTAGTATACTCTGCATGTCATGTCTTGAGCAATTCAGCACCTATCAAGGTGTCAAACGCAGTTTAGCAGCCACCCCTCTTGTACAAATGAGCAATGGTCACTGAAGGTCCCGGCCCTGCTGATTATGAACGGTCCAGGCCGGCTCATCATCCGCTGCAGTGCTGCTCAGCTCTCACTGTTCACCCGCTGCTGCTCATACGCTGCTGCTCAACAGCATATTCCCGACATTCGAAGTTGTTGTCTGCAGTTTCCATTTTAAGGATTGACCATGGCAGCCTGCTTCTTAGTAAGAAGCAGAACTGGATGTGTGATATCATGACCACCTGTCTGGGCCCCAGACAGCAGTGCTGCATGTTGGGGCTCAATGCTACAGCAGGCCACATCACTGCTGCAGCAAGCCCGGCACGTCATGATGACGTGCAGTACGAGATACCGCTCTTACACATACCAAACATCAAACCCGCTCTTCTGCTGCTCTGTGTTCTGCTCTCGTGCTAGTTTTTCTGCTAATGCTGCTGTTCTTCTGCATTGTGTCTTCTCTTCTGCAATTTTCGAGCTGCAAGACAGAGCCAGCCCGAAAACTTGCAGCCAGAAGGACCTGACAACAGCAGTACTGCAGCGGTACAACTGCCACTCAAGCCAAGTGCTCTTGCGTGAAACAGTGCCAGACCTGCTCATGTCTTATGTAGCTTTTGGTTTTCACTTGTTTCTCGGTGCATCACGTTTCGTAGGATGACCCAGCAGACGCGCCTGACTGCAGTGCCCAAACAATCGATGGCAAGCGGAACGAACGATACAACCTCAAGGCCAATGCATGGCTCAATAAAGTCTGGATTTTGAAGCCGATATTACAACTGTACAGGCAAGAGCAGTCCTGTGTTACTCCGGACCGTAACACCGGGAGCCCTCGGCAGCAGCTGTCGCAAGTGAGTTCAGTGTGAGCTTGGCCGACCCCGCCTTCAACAGCTTTGAGTATAGACAACCTTCTGAACTACATCTGAGCATAGTCAGTGTTTTGTCCTGACACCGCACTTGAGGTCGTTGCGAGGAAAACAGACTGACCCGATCGCCAAAGCATTCTGCTGGCGCGCCAGCGCACAGGTATGTAGTAGGAAACAATACTAGCTACTAGTATGTTTTCGACGGCTTTCAGGGAAGCCCAAGCTGGTCGAGCTGGTAACGTACTGCCTGCCCTGCCAGTGCTGGCTGCATCTGGACACCCCTTGACATCCCACAAACCATCAAACAGTCTACCTAGCCTGTACACCTATTTTGGGTGGCTCTCTGCGACCACTGCAGGGCGATGATCACAAGGCAGCTGCAGCTCGCTGCAGCGATAGCTTTGTTAGGACTCGCAGCCACAGCAGCAGGTGCGCTCTGATTAGCTTACACACGGCGCAATTTACATGATGGAATGTAGTGGCTCAGAGGCATGTAGTTGTCAGAAGCTTCACAGGCAACTAGATGTCAGGAGCTACAGTCCACACTACTGCTTGTTGTTGACCATAGCAGCCTCGCGCAGTAGCAATGCAGACGATCGTGTACTTGTGCATAGGCACATGCATCTTTACCACGCATCTGAACAGCAAGCTTGTAGCAGAAAAGCTGCGCACCAACTGTATGCAGTGAACTAAGTGTTGATGAATCGCTCTGCTTTTCTGCACAGAGCTCAGCAGTGAGTTATCCAGCTGCGGCTGCTTACACTGTATCTGTTTTTGTGACACCGTTATGTTGTCGCAGCTGATGTCGAGTGTGGTAGCAGTGTCATGTTCGGAGCCCCTTGGCAGCCCAACAACCCCTACTACATCCAAGAAGCAGCCTGGAAGACACACGGACTTATAACAAAGCTCAACCTCCACTACAACCCTGATAGCGGCTGTCTATTGGGAGTAAAGCCTACTTATGGAGATTCAGCAGCCAATGCACGTAGATTGGGTATTGAAAAGCTGGCAGACGGCAGGCAGTTGCAACAAATTGAGCTGAACTTTGAGGATGGGGAGTATATCACAAAAGCAGACTTCAAATTTGGGCGGTAAGTCTCAGACCGGGTGCGTATGGCGAGTAAACAGGCCTTCTTGCCACTCTGCATAGCTCCTTACTGCTACAGCTGTTACCGAACATGCTACCAGACTGCAGGATTACCCCTCGGCAGCACAGTTCTCTGAAGGAACCCCCATCACAAGCAGAGGCATGCTATGTAGTATCCAGCACATGGCAATACAAAGGCCGCTGCTGCATTCTGTTGCTTGTCTCAAAACCACAACCTGGATCTGGCGCAGCGAACAAGCCCATTGGCTTGTTCCTGATACGAAACCATGACATGACATTCCACCACAGCTATCCTCAGTGTCAACATGCATCTGCTGCTATAGTCCGGGCTGCTGTAGTACAGTGTGGGCAGTATGCGGCTATGTATGTTTGTGCCTCCATCAACCAAAGTATCTCACTGACAGGACTTGTTGCCGCTGCCATCTCTTTTCATGTTTGCTGTAAATAGATTCCCTAGAACATAGCGTGCTTACATGTAGATGCAGGTCGATGCAATCCTAAGTGGCCTTCTAACATAGGATGAACGCTGTGACGACCCTCCTCAACCCTTCTGCTCACACTGTTGACGCTATCTGCTGATATGCAGGTGTATCACATACTTAAGCCTCCACACCAGCACAGGCCGCAATGTAGCTGTTGGTGATCCTCAGGCAAATGGACCCCTACAGACCAGTGTGCCAGATTCGGATGATGGTTATCTGGCTTATTTCAAAGGATACACTAGCGAGCCTATGTCAAGGTGCGTCATTGGCACCACTAACTTGAAAAAAGTAACAGTTTTAGAGGTTCAGCAGTCTTGGACTGGGTTACTGCATCTGTGTGTGCGTCATTGGCACCCCTATCGTAGAAAATAGTAACATTTCTAGAGGTTCAGCAGTCTTCAAGAGTCCGGGACTGGGTTACTGCATCTGTGTGTGGGTGCATTGGACATTTGCAAACACGCTTCCATCCGTGGAGCCATTTGTCTGATATTCAAAGGAGTTCAGTGTATGACACCATGTGCAGTTTATGAATCACACATCCACATATCTGGTTTGATCAAGTACAACAGCCACCCATCAGCATGTATGAAAGGTTTGCAGAGGTCTCTTACAGCCTCCAGCTGACAACAGCCTGCCTTTGTGCTAGTAAAGTGGAGCTCGGTTGCATGTGCCCAGCAGGGGTAATCCGTTTATCGACTACCGCCAGCAACAGCATCAACTTGATGCTCCTTATCTGCTAAATTTACTCAATGCACCAACCGTCTGTCTGTGTGCTTGTGTATGGCATGTGCAGTGACAAGTATGGCAAGCTTCAGCAGCTGCAGCTCATTTGGGGTGCAAGGGTCTGTACCCCCACATTGCCTTCCACAGTGCCTGCTGCCAAACCCAAGCAGCAGCAGCAGCAGCAGCAGCAGGCACGTGACGCATCTGTCAAGCGAACCATGTCACCGTCAGCAGCAGCGGCAGCAAGTGACCAGCAGCAGCAGCCAGTAGTCGAAGAGGTGCAGGAAGATGTGCTAACAGATGTTACTCCTGCACCAGCAGCAGCACCAGTTCCAGCAGCAACTGTTACTAACAGTCCAGCAGATGCTAGTGACAGCTCAGCAGATGTTACATCTGAGGAAGTAACTGAAACAGATGCTACAGCAGTTGACGAGGCAACTGTCACCAGTACAGAGGAGCCAGCTAGTGCCCCTCCAGTTGCTGTCACAGAACTAGTAACAGAAACACCGGTCCCAGCACCGGCCGTACAGCCAGCAGCAGCTGCTGCTACCCCAGCAGCAGCAGCAGCAGGGGCTCAAGTAACAGTCAAATCAGTAACAGATCTGCCCAGATGTGCTGGCCCAACATGCTCAGACGGCACCTGTCCAACTGCCAGCTGCGCACTCAACGGCATGGGTAAGGACGTTGTCACAATGAAGTGCTTTGGGACCAACATCGTACCAGCACCCATGTTGGACCTCAACGTACAAAACGCTTGCACCAACTTGGCATGCAAGCTGGACCGGCCAAACTGCACGTCGACCGGGGTTCTGGGAATTGGCGGGTTCTGCACGGGTAGGGTTGTGGCAATGGGCACTACAGCAAAGCTCCATCCGTCCGGCCAGGCCTTCTTGGGGTATCCTTGCATGGAGTCCAGGGGCTTGATCAGTGAGATGGTGCCCGTTATTGGCGACTACACAGCGAAGGGAACCTACGTAGCTAAAGCATGGAAGGTTTGCGACTGTATCAACGGATTCGGCTTGGCTGACAACTCAGTCGCATTCCGGACATACAAGGGCGGCAGCATCACAATCCAGCCACCGAAGTTCCCCACCCTGCCGCACTTCCCCTTTATCAATCGTGCTCTGATAAACATGAGTATGCCGGATGTTTTGGCTCAGTGGGTTGTGGCTAACCAAAATCAGGCTCAAGTGCCTAAGGTCTTTGTGGATGCCGGTGCGTCGGATAACCTCAGGGAGCTCCTGGTGAACTTCACCCTCCCAGCAATCTTGGTACCCAAAATCAGCCAGCCCTTGTTCAAGATCCCGAAGGGGTTCCAGCTACCGGTGTTTACCATTCCTATTGGTAACAGGACGCTCACGAGGGTGACCGATGTGTTGCCAGATTTGACATCACTGCCGACGATTGTGGCACCAAAGTGGAAGATGCCCAGCTTCAAGATGCCAAAGCTGCAAGTGCCGGAGGTGAGGGAGGCTGCTGCTGCTGCTGTGTTGTCATGTGGTATTTCCTGCTAGCATGTGTTGTTTTTGCGATACCTATGTAATGTGGTATTTCCTACTAGCATGTGTTATTTTCGCTAGCATTGCTTTGAATGACATTTGCACCACAATGGAAGGTGCCTGGCTTCAAGCTGCCTGAATCGCAATCACAATGCGGATTGTAATACAGATTACAGCTAGCGATCATTGGCTGAGAAGCCATGCCGTTGCAGCGTGCAGTGCAGTAGCTGCTCTTGTATCTCACAAACCTTGTTAGCTGTGTAGCAGACTGCAAGCAGTATAGATGCATTGACAGCCTGTTCTGGGTGCATTCAAACTGAGTTGCCGCTTTGATGAATGCATGCTCGATGTTCTGGCTTGCCTGCAGATCTTCAGGACCAAAGTGTTGTTGAGTAGTTGGTTACAGCTGGCGGCTCACCCCAGTGTGCTGAGGCATTCCAGCAGGCGCTGCAGTCACTGGCAACGAGGTCCGCCAGGCTTTACACTAATGTCCTGCCTGCTTTCATTGAGGCACCAACTCTGCTGCTGCGGTGATGACACATGCAGGTGACTATCAGCAACCTGGATGAGCTTGCTCAGGACTGGGGCGTCCCGACCATGCCCAAGCTCCCCCCGCT
>NSMO01000148.1:0-28003 GCA_002588565.1 Coelastrella sp. UTEX B 3026
GAGTCGCCCCGACACACACAGTACCCTCCCTCAACTTACGCTAGCGCTCTCTTGAAAGTGCTACGCGGAGCTCATTCATTCATTCACCTGCACTTCACACCTGAATCTAACAACTGCTAAATCAAAACCTGAACCAAACACCTGAAGTTAAAACCTGAAGTAACAATCTGAACCTGACACCTGAGCAGCAGTAGAACAACCCAGCAGCATGTGCATGCTAGGGGCAACCTGGCGGCTTTCCCACCATTTACATGTTGCTTACATGACAGCACTAAATATCATATACATTATAGTTTCCGAGTAACATAAGGTAAAAGTGTCCAACGGCAGCGCCACATGTCGTTAGAGTTTGTAGGTGCTACTTATGTCGTCATGACTGGGCCGCCAAACACGTACACACCCTTAGTATGTATTGGATTAGATAGAGTGTCCAGCCAGCGGTGCCACACAAAATGCAAGCAACATGTGCTGCAGAGTTGTTGTACACAAGTTCTGCAGATCGATTCTCCAGACCTCAGAGCGCTTCGTTGCAGCATTACGAGGGAAATTGAATAAACTGTTGATCTGGGAAGGGGCTCATCTTGTAGTTAACACTGGAGCCCCTGACATTGCCTGTAGTGTGTCACTAGATTCAGTGTCTTGTAGCTGAGCATGCTAATGTCATGGTATAGCAAGGCATGCATCCGCAAGGTTTGGGTCAGAATTAGAACTTCTCCAGACGTACATGTCTGTCCATCTGCATGTTGAAACTTCAATGCTGGTTTGGGTTTTGTGCATTGGTTGCAAACACGCCTTATGATATCATTGCTGTCTCAGGAATCACCTTAGACATCTAGATCCTAGCATGCAGATGCATAACTCTACCGCTGCCTTGCCAAGGTCATGCAAGTCACTTGTGTTTGTTTGCCATTTTGCAGGTTGGGACCTCATTCACGGCTTTTAGATATCAAGTTTCGGGTTGCAAACGAGCCGTACAAACATGCCTCAGCAATCAGTTGAGGGATATCCTTGAAGCAGATAAGGCTCGAGTGGCAGGCGGCAAGGTGCCGTTGTACTTGGTTAGTCAGTACACGGGGCAGTATACTGGACTCAACAGCTCACTCAAGAGCTTTGCAGGCGAGTTTGTGTGTGTGGGTGTGTGTGGGTGTATGAGAGAGAGAGAGAGAGAAGTGGGCAATGGTCAGTAGAACAGGCTTGTTTGCCAATTGCTAAGAGAGGAAGGTGTCTTTGCCAGGCACCATGTCTGTACTGCCGTACGGTATCTCCTGAAATTTTACAAGTGTGCAGGCAAATCCAGTAGCCAAGGGCCACAGCTCACTTGCTCAGGTCCAGGTGCTGTCTACATTGGACAGTGTACCAGTTGAAGCCAGTTTACTGGTCTGAAGATCTCATGCAGGAGCTTTGCGGGCAATCATATGGGCTTCATCAAATTATGTGATGACACCCGGTCATCAGCCTTTGGCGGAAGCAGTTGGGTCCGCCTTTTGCTGTGTTTTAGAGTTTCTAGGGTTCAGGGAATATAACACGCCGTGAGACCCTACAGTTTGACTTTAGTATCTGACAGTCTAACTGTGTGTGTTGTGCTATTTGTCTCCTTTGCTGTAGGCGGCCCTCTCTCCTTCGCACTTCCCTCAAAAGGAATCACCAGCAGCGTGGTGCAGCTTGAAGCCGTGGCCGACAACATCAAGCTGGTGACCAATGTCAGTCCGGGAGCAATCGTAGGTAAGTTGTTATAGATATGATTCAGGGTCTAGCGATGGCAAAGCCTAAACCTAGATATGTTGTAGGTTGCTTGCAGACAGACAAAGACTCCCCGGGCTCGTGGGGCCGTCCTTAGGGCCGGGCGCGGGCGCCAACCGCAGGAGCCGTCTGCGCTGAGTTCGTGGCGGCGGGCCGGCCAGCGTGGTCAGCACGGCAAGGGTTGGGATGTGTGTAGATTGGACATGCACCGTGGTGATAATGTCTTGCATATTTTGTTGTGCCCGGTTCATCTGCTTGTTTATCTCTTGTGCTTTTTGAGTGCGTTTTGGGTGCATTATGAAGACATCAGGCAGACAGCAGACATCACACTTACAAATTGTTGGAATTGCTGTTAGGCAAGCCCATTTGCTGCATGGTAGGGAACTTTGCCTGCTTCACACTTCATGCTTCAAAACTTCACACGCCTGTAGCACAGCATATGCTAAATACAGTGCTTGCTTGAGCCTTCAAAAATCGTTCGGTACCAAGTCGTTTAGAAGCCCTGCACGTCCTGTGTCTACACATTCCCATGCAACATGGAATGCCACAATAATTGATGTATGCTACATGCAAGGGGCCGCCGCCCGACACATGCTTCTACTCCTCCTTGTAGAGTGCTCTGAACCCTCCAAATGGATGTCTCACCGCACATACCTAAATTGTTATGCAAACTGTGTGTTGCACTCTGCAGAAGCTCGCATGTGCACGTTTGCTGAGACAACTTGTGGTGGATTTGAGGCGTCTGCATCACGCGGGTATCTTCATGCCTGGCTGGCAAATCGAGGCAACTTGGTGGCAAGTTACACACTCGCAGTCACCAACTGCAGGTAGGGGGGTAGGGTGGGGGAGAGATCATAAGATATCAGTTTGTATTTGAGCTCGTGGAGATGCTGATTCTCTGTGTGTGTCTTTGACATGTGCTGTAAATAGTGTGCCATGACATATACATCATTGCGCCTGGGTTGCTGGAAATCTTTGAGCGTGACTAGACTGTACAGGCAGCTCGGTTGCAGGCCACACACCTGCAATCGGCAATAACAGATTGTGCTACCGGCATGCTCACACTGACCAGCATGTGGTCAGATAGAAGGAACATGCAAGCCTACCAACAATCGTAGGGTTGTTTGAGCATGTGTGACAACCACAGCCAGCCTGTAGCATACATATGCCACGAACAAACTACCCATGCAAACAGGCCTTGGCTCGGCAGAAGCGTTTCAACACTCGCCACAGAGTACTGTGTCTATGCAGTCAGCAGCTGTGGGTGCTTGCTGGGGTTGCCATTTGGATGGTGAGTGTGCAAGACATTCACGTGCATGATACCTGATTCAATGGTCAATGCACTTGAGCAATCAGCAAGGTGCAAGTGGCATCATCAGCCCTGCATATCATGTCACTGTTGCAAAAGGACGTGCAGCAAACTGACGAGGCTCGTCAGTTTGCTGCACGTCCTTTTGTCAGTATCCTGCACTCCAGACCGGATGCTTCGCATGCAAGCATATCAGGAAAAGTCAAATACAGCTGACCCGGTGTAACGTGATAATCGTGATGGAAGCCAACCACCTCTTGATATGCCAAGCTGTGTTGTGCACAAGCTGGGTGTCTGCCTGTCTGGATGTCTGCCTGCAGTGCGTCAATCACTGCTGTCCCCGCACAGCGTGTGGTGATTGAAGCCAACAGCAATGGCACACTGCCCACACCTTTTGAGATATTTGTGGAGGATGACGCAGCCGTTACAAATAGATACTGCTGGCTATATATGTATGATGCACAGGTAAGGCAGTATAGCAGCTTCATACAGTGCATCAAGACGTTCAACTACTCTTAGCCGCAGGGTCTTCTGTACTACATTGTCGAAGCAGGCTTCTGACCAGAGCAAATTTGTTATATGCTGCTTTGGATGTATACATGGCACTGTGGTAGAGACAGGCTAGCTTTCAACTATGCATGGTTTGGAATTTTGAGGACAGGTGATGCAGCGCACACACACCCTTTCAGATGATTGGTGGCTTACAGGTTGCAATACAGCATGGACACGTGCATCCTGCCATGGCTGCCAGTGCCCTATGCACCCAGTCGCCTGAAGCGTTTACGTGATCTACCAACGCGGGCTCCTTTGTATACTATGTGTGTGCTTGCGGCAGACCGTCATCTACAAGCTGGCCTCTGCTGCTGCTATTGTCGTTCAGGGTGGAGTTACGGACAAGAAAGAGGTCCCGTTTTTCACGAATGCAACGAACTATGAAGCATGGCCAACAGGAGGTGTGCAGAGCAATGGAACAGGTGAATTCAAATTCTTGCTGAATGATCAATTCTGCCTTTATCATCAAATGCAGGATTATATGCTTGTTTGTGTAATTAACATTCCTTCTTTTCTGTTCAACCTTGTGCTATCCACAGTTTTGCTGTCATTGCAATGACACATTGGGTGTTGAAAGCGCCCATGTAGTATGTAGTATGTAGTATGTTTCCAGGTGTTGGAAGCCTGGACAATGTGACATGTGATTATGCATGGTTGTACAAGATTTGCTGGTATTTGAATGATCTGCCTGCACACGATTCAAGCTCAACTCAACATAATACCCTGGCTGACCTATCTAGTAAAATGGGGTCTAACAATGAGTTACAGGGCGTCTCAGACCGCGCAAAAACGGATCCGGCTATCAGACCTCACCGCAACAACAAAATGGAGAGTGCCTGATGGTTTATTACAGTGATAACAGGTTTACTGCCTGTCTCTCATGCAACACATCTAAGTGCCAAACACTTGGACAATGGTACATGCGACAACACACTACATGATCTGCCTGCACACCAGTGCTATCCCTTCAAGCTCAATCAGAAAAGCGGGATTTGATTCCCAACTCCTCATCAGGAAACATATAAACCACGAAATCAAACAAACATCAGTGCTGTACCAATTAATGTTCTGCCTGTCTGTCTGTCATGCCGCACCCACAGGTGTCGGCACCTTGGACAATGTAACATGTGACAACGCATGCAACAGCAGATGGGACCTGATCTGCCAAGCTCGACACGGCTGCTGGGGGAAAGTCGGTGGGATATTTGGCCTAGTTCTCGGCACTATCGCTGGCGCAACAGCTCTAGGCTTTCTGGCGCTCAAACTGGGCTGGCTAACGAGCTTGTTACAACTATGCGGGGGCGGGACTCTACTCAGTGGACTGGGGTCATGTTTCGGGGGTGGCGGGGGGACCAACTCTGCCGAAAAAGACACAGAAAGTGGTAAAAACGCGAAAGATAGACGGAGTAAGTATGAATTAGAGGACAGAGATAGTGCGTCCGGGGGCCGCGGCGAGCAGAAACGGGCCCGGAAATCGGGCCGCCACAGCGCCAGGAGCAACAGCGCGGCCGAGGGGCGGCACAGTCGGCGGTCTAGATCGCAGGGCAGTATATATGAGACGTATGAAAGCAGATATCATAATGAATTATACGATGGATTTGAGCAGCAGCCGCCAGAAATGCAGCAGTTTGAACGCAGCAGTAGCAGGAGTTACAGCGGGGGCAAAAGGGTCAGCAAAGGGTTTAGTCGGCAGGGCAGCCGGCGGGAATCTAGGATTGCTGGCGGAGCGCATTCGGCAGATGAGGGCTTGCAAATGTATCACAATAATATGTATCAAATGGATATGAATGAAGGGGCTAATATGTATTCAGATGAAGAAGGTATCGGATATACTATGGAAAATGCATACGGAGGCGATAAAATTGGGAGTTATTCCCCTTATAAAGATGATAGCTTTGGGATTCAACCTAAAAAGCAATCTGTCAAAGAAGGTTTTGATCTATATGAGGAGCCAGGGTCTTTAGCAGGCAGCAGCAGCGCCAGCACTAAGAAGCATAGGGGCAGCAGCAGCAGCAGGGCAGCAGCAGCAGTACCATGGGACGAATCTGCCGCTGGTGGCGGTGGACACGTGCGGACAAAGAGAAAGGCACATCACAAAGGGGCCGGCTCTGAATCAGATGAACAAAGCATCTTTGAAGAACCTTTGCAGCAAGGTGGGCCAAAAATGATCGTGTTGTGACTGGGAGACATTTGCTTGTTTGTCTGTGACAGCAACTCTGTAGGCAGCCCCGGTCCCGGTAGGCACCTGGGGCCGCTCCCCCGGCATTGCATCTGGTGGTCCTCCTTGCTCTACGGCTCATAGACCCTGGACCCTGGAAGATGGTAAGAAAATGTGTAGCAGCCCTTGTTAGCTGACCCAAGATGTGTTCCGTCACTGGTCCAACACTAGCAGCAGCAGCAACAGCAGCAGCAGCACTCTGCTGCTGAGCTTCCAGGCGAACCAACTTTGTACTTAATGTTACTGCAGGTTTCACCCCTTCTGCACTAGATTTCGACCTGGAGATGGCAGATGGTGCCGCTCATGTGTCTAGATCATCACACAGCCGCCGTATCAGCAGCAGCAGCAGCAGGATAGCGCCTGGCAGCAGCAGACCTCTGCCTATACCGTCTGCATCGTCCCCAGGCAGGTTAACTCCAGCAGCAGCTGCTGCTGCTGCCGCTGGGGCCAGGGGTAGTGGCGGCAGCAGCAGATCGAGGCTATCTGAGTTGGTTGGGAATGCACAATCTGCATCAAAGGTCTTGACAGAACCAGAAAATGAACTCGACTCTGAATCTGACCCTGAACTATCACGGCGGCAGCAGCAGCAACAGCGCAGAGGATACGGCAGCAGCAGCGGCGATCGGCAGCAGCAGTCACCTCCGATGTTTACGCAGCCGGGTAGAGCGGTGACGAGCCCTTGGGGGTTGACCTCTGCTGCTGCTGGCAGCAGCAGCAGCAGGGCCAGAAGCAGTATGAGTCCTCAAGTGCGCGGAAGAGAAACAAAAGACACAATCAGAGGCTTGCAGCAGCAGCAGCAGCAGCAGCAGCAGGCGGCAAAGAGTCCAGCTGTATTAGCACGCAGCAGAGACAACAGTGGGGAAGGCGTTGCCATCCAGCCTGACTCCCAGGTACTGCAGCAACTCCAGCAGCAGCAGCAGCAGGATCAGGAGTTTGACGTGCCAATCAGCAGGCTGCGCAGCAATAGACGGCCTCTACAAGATGGCAGCAGCAGCTCAGGCGATCGGCAGCAGCAGCAGCAGCAGCGGTATAGTGCAGTGCACAGCAGCAGAATCAGCAGCAGCACTTTGACGCGGCGGCATTCGGCAGCAGGTCATGCACAGCAGTCAGAGCAGGCTTATGATGCAGCAGCGCAGCAGCAGCAGCAGCAGCAGCAGCAGCGGCAGCTACTGCCTGCTGGATCTGCTTCACCGAGCAGGGCTGGCCGTGTAACTGCTGATCGGCAGGGCAACGCCGCCATTCTGCAACATGAGCAGCAGCAGTTAAGAGCTGCTAGCAGCCGAAAGTCTGCAGCTGTTGGTGGTGGTCCGCCCACGGACACTGAAACAGATGACTTCTTTTTGCCGTATGGCAGTTCTGCTGAACCCCAGCAGCAGCAGCAGCAGCAGCAAATGCGTAGGAGCAGCAGAGCACTAGAGCAGCAAGCAGATCTGCAGCAGCAGCAGCAGAGCAGAATGTCGCAAGGTGGAGAGTCTCTCAGCAGCAGGCGAGTTGCCTCATCTTCAATGCAACAGCAGAAGCAGCAGCAGCCCCTGCAGCGAGGGATGTCAGCGCCGGGCGGTACTGCTGCTGCCATCCGATCAAGATCGCCACCACAGCATCAGCAGCACCAGCAGTGGCCACAGCGGCCTGTGTCAAAGTGGGTTGTTTTGGAGGCACCAGTATCAACTGCAGCACGGCCGCATTTGGCGCCTTTCTATGATAGCACTAGTGGTGCTGCTGCTGCTGATCCTGCTGCCAGATCTACTTCTGCAAGCGGCGGCTCACCGATGAGAGGTTCTGTAAACCCTTTACCGCAGCAGCAGCGACAGTCCAGCGTGTCCAGGCAAACCTCAGCTGCTGGCAGCAGCAGCAGCAGGATGATGACTAGTGAACCTGGTACTGTAGGCAGGCATAGGCAATCACAGCAGCAGCAGCAGCAATACCAGGGAGCAGGAGCCCCACAGCAAAGGCCATCTGTGATCAACTTGGCAACTAGATCACCAGGGTTTGTTAGATCTGCTGCTGCTGCTACTGCTGCTAGTAGCCCTGGCAGCAGTCCTATCAGGGCCAGCAGCAGCAGCAGGGTGCCTGGGCGTAGCAGGCAACAAGATATGGACGCTAATCAACTGTTTGATGAAATAGAGTAGCATGAAACAATAGTTGATGGTCTGGTCAGGTGCATCTTTGTTTTGCTAACTTGATAACAGTTGGTCCAACTGGGTCTACAAAATTCTGGCAACTCGGTTGTTCAAGCGTGTGTCTTGACTGGGGCCTCAAGGGGTGTGCTCATGCAATTGTTGTGGTACTCCCACAGCCAGTTACGGTCTCTGGAATAATCACCAGCAGCAATGCAGTTGTTGAACGCTTGAATTGTTGTTGACAATCTCCAGTGGCTGATGTTAGTGGTGGTTTTTTTTGGCTTTTGGATAGGGCGCGGGACTGAGCGCATGATTTGTGATTGTTGGCTTGTTTATATGTATACTATCAGTTGTACGCGCTGTGCTACGTGGGGTGCGGGGTAGTTGGCCATGGGGTTGGAGGGGTACGTGGTTGGGGGCCTGGCGAGGCTTAGGTAGCTCCAACGGTGCACTCAGTCTGATAAACAGTCAGAGAATTTGCACGAACACTGTGTCAATGCCAGTTGGTGCATTCAAGCGGCTTGGAAAAGTAGACTGTGTACCAGGCGCCACTGGCAAGTTGGACTATGCCATCCGACGCAGAGTTCAGTGTTCCACCTTGTTTGAATTGCTATAGATCACCATGGGCCTTTTAGTTGCATGTTCGGAGCAGGATTCTTCGAATGTTTGCAGCCGGCCGGCGCCCACCCTGCCAGAGCGGAAATCCGTAAGATTCTCGGAGTGGGCTCTCAATGGGCATCCCGTTTGGCCCAAGACATCAAATTTGCCAGAAATAGCTCAGGCAAGTTGCTGCGACAGCAGCTCGTCGTGGGTTACCGTCCCGGAATGGCACTTGCACTGCACTGCAGCTTGGTGCGTCCTTGCCCGCAGGATAGGACTCCTTTGATATGATATGTATGTCGGTTCGTACTACGATCGGCCGTCGGACCGGTGGCCGGATCACTTATTCAGGGCATCAAGTCGGCCACGCCGAAGCACCTTGCAACCTCTCAGAGAGGTTGCATCTGAACACTATTCGGCAGCCCGGCTGACCGTCGCCCATGTGGTGGCCCACTGGCCTTCGTCGGAGGTGGGCTTCAAGTGAGTAAGGAGGTCCACCTCCGACACGCTGTCGCTTGTTGTAGTCCGGCCTAAAGAGCTCTCGATGCTCAAGCATTCGTGGAGCACTAGTCATCCGCTGCACAGGAGTGGTTTACGCACATGAGATTCGATCAATATCTGTATCAAAAGATCGACTACACAAGCTACGAGTCCAGTGCCCTCGTCCGTGCTTGCGGTGGTATGCCGCATACCGTGTGACACGGCAGCTGCCAACGTTCAAAGACAAGACACGGTACAACGCGATCGGATCTGATAGGGCTGTCTGGCGCTGCTGTGGGATGGCACATACGCCGTATACGGTATTGCTGAGAAACAGGTGTCAGCTCACTGGCATGCACCAATGTGCAATTACAGAATTGGAATAATCAATCATACCTCATGAGTACAAGTTGTCTAGATGTAACTCTCTCACTCCAACACAAGCCACTTGCAGGGTGCTTTCATAACGTCATTTGGCTTACTTGGGCTAGCCACAGCTTGAGATGCTGCAGCCGATGATTGGTCGGAATGCAACTGCGTTGTGACGTCTACAGCATACTACTTGGCTGCATCAACATCAAATACGTTCAATTGTGTTATAGTAAGCTGCAAAAACATAATCACTGGCCACCCGAGGTGGCCGAGTATGCGATGATGCATGAATCGCTGCATGCCGTTTTAGGCCCCTGCACATGACACCACAACTGATGCAGTGCTGCAGCAGTGGATGCAGTGGTCTCAAATTCTGGAGAAATAAGTTGATGTGGAAGGATACCAACTTTTTTGATCCGCTCCGGGTGCGTTTTCCCCCTAGTTTTGCTGCATTACCTATACAAGGCATCTAGCGTCTGCTAACCCCTGATCAATCGGCCAACCCACGAACTGCTGCGCCCTTCCGAAAACTACAACTTTGGCACCTTTCGAGCCCGCTGCAGCACATTCACGTTCCCCCTTTTGCCGTGCACACGTGTCGCTTGCCTCTCGGGCCTGTGGGCCCCAGTTGTCCAGGCCGCTCGTCAGCACATCCGCCCGACAACCTCCGCCATCCCACCGGCAGCCCGGCTGCCCGTTGCACCAGGACTCCCGCTCCGATGACCTCCGTTGTGAGTTATCTGCGCACTTGCTGAGCATCCGTAGGTAACACACTGCGCTGCAGGTGCCTACGACCCTTGGCTCCAACTTTGAGACTAGGGCTTGCATTGACGGCGACGTTACGCAGCTGTGCGGGTCGTCAAGATAGGTGCATCCGACACCTTCCTGACACTTGTTAGGTGCCCATTCACCGGCAGAGTTCATAGCTGCAAGCGGGGAAAAACACAATTGACGACTGTCAGTAAGTGCTCTGAGTCCGTTGAGAACCCACAGGTTCCTTGATGCACCGGTTGAACCAAGGCAACCGGAGCGGCTGCTATGAAGTTCCGATTTACAGGTGACTACAAGCGCCAACGCAATAAGGACCTGCTGAAAGGAGACCTGACTGCTGTGCTCAAGCAAGTCTGCACGTTGCAACACACTTTCAAGCCACTATCCAGGCTAGAAACATCGTACAAAGTCATGCACGGCGATTGCAATCATGCATCAACCCAGACTCACGGTATATTTCGCTGCAGCGGAGGGTCTGCTGAGCCAGAGTCCCAGGACAGGTCAGCGAGCCTACATGACTCAACGCCTGAGCAGCTTTCAGGGGCCCTTGCTTGTCAACTTGCAGCGTGAACGTTGTCCATTCTGACATGTACTGGCTGTGACAGCCCTTGTCCCAGCCCACTGATCCCCCCATCTCCCAGTTGCATAGCAAGTCTGCTGAAGACTTTTTGAGGCAGTCATCGGCAGTGGTGTACGCCGAGCAGGCCTGGTCCCTGGCTGCTGCTGCTAGAGCTAATCTGCAACCAACATTACACACAAGTTCGTGAGTAGGCCAGGAGTTCAGGGAGTTTCACGCATAGATGTGCTGTTTTTATAATTACTAGTATGTATGAACTGGCAGAGCAGTGCGATTTCTGTTGCAGCATCATGTGATATTGCCAGCTGCTTGTGAGCTCGAGCTTGTGAGGTATGTCTGCCAATGGCGTTACTAACGCCACTGTTAGTAACAGTCCCGCAGCCAACACCAGCTCTGATCAGGTGTAGCTGGTGCTACGGCTGCTCAGCAATGTGAACACACAGTGAAGGACTAGGATCTGACCCAGCAGATGCTGCTGAAGCACATCAGTCAGCCATGAGATGTGCGGCTGCTGGTCTCACAAGATTGCTGCTGGCCTCGTATCATGATCATCAGGACAAACAACATCAGGGAGACGACTGTGACCAACATTTGAGCAGCATGTTCTCAATTTTACAGCTACTTCGTCATGCAGAACAGGTCTTAAATTGGTGATTTCATACATAGTAGGCTGTCTGAGTAGACTATTGCTTACTTAGAAGCATACGAGTTCGGCACTGCGTTGATCGCCAGCAGGTACTTCCGTCCAATGACACAGCTGTTGAAGTCAGGTCTGCGAACACACAACAACGACAGCCAATCAGATGCTGTTGCAGTCACTACCCAGTTCATGACGCCCCTGAATATATGACGCAATCAGGCAGGCAGCTACTCCCCCATTGAGCAGTCTCGTTCATGGGTCAGCATCAGCAATTCTGTGCCACTGGTTGTATATACTTCTCTCTTTGCAGAAGTTTGGTTTGTGCTGGGCCAACTACATAGAAACAGCCGAATAATCCTCTTTGACAGAGGAATGGGTTTGTGCAGGTCAACTACATAGAGACAGCATTCTCAAGGTCATGATCATCAAGCTATCGGCTCACAACAACCATCGCAACGGTGGCGGCCCCTTGCATTTAGTATACAGCATTTTGCTTGGCACTCTATGTTGCATGAGTTTACAACAACCACAGCAGACTGGCAGGCACCAGCTGCAAACCAGATCACTGCTGTACAGACTCAGGTTCATTACTGTTTGACAGCCCACCTCCAATCACACATAGTTACTGTATCAGCTGGCTTGACCGAGGGCTTTGGTACTGCTGCGGCGGGGGGAGTTGGGGTCTGTGGTTTAGGCACTGCAGCTGTTGTGGGTGCAGGAACAGCAGGAGCTTCCGGTTCTGGGACTGCTGGTGTCTCTGCGGGTTGCTCTGCTGTTGGGGGTGCTGCAGCAGGGGCTGCTGGCGGATTTTGCTGTTGGACGTCCACGCTGATGCCGAACAGCCCGCCTATGAAGACCTTAACTTTACTCGCCAGCTGCTCCACTGCAGCAAGTGGTCCCACAAACAGCAGTCGCCGCTGAGTTGACGACTGCAGTACTGCGCTTGCGGGGTCTGTGTGAACGATTGCAGAGATAGACTGCTGTGCACCAGCTGTACCCCTTGGATGGGGTGCAGGACGCAGGCTGAATGGTGCAGGCATTGAACCAAGCCTGAGCTCTGGTGCGTCAGCGTCATCAGCTGCGACGCCTGTGTGCCATCCTGCACACAATGATCGGCGTGGGACAAATAACCTAACGAAGACTAATCAAATTGCGTACTTGATCATTGCATGCTCATCAGGGTTAAGAGGCTAGTGTGTTCAGAAGACCTGCAGCACTGTGGCTGGTACCACCAGCATATCGCTCACCCGAGGCCAGCAGCTGGAAACTCAACACCAGAGGTACCACAAAGCACTTCATGATCGGGCTGGGGTTACACGGCAAGAGCCAGTGTCGATGATCACCGCCTCAAGGCGTGTGATGGCTCAGGTTTGACCGCGCATGCTGGCCAAACGAGTGCAGAGATGTGTGACAGGAGGCCTAAGAAAGGCGTGGCAATAATTTTTGCAAGGATTACTGAGAAGCTGGCTGCAAGCGGGTTACACACCTCCAATAGCGCTGGTCCCAAACACAGGACCGATGTACAGGCAGTACGATCTGAAGCAGTCCTTGCAATCGGCCTACTCAATATCCATCGGACATACTCCATCATTCCTTCGGCAGCTGCGCTGAGAGGAGTCATTCAAACAAAACCTCTATGGTCACTTCGCGGTCCCGCTGACACTTTTCACGACAGCTGCAAGCAGCCGATCAATGGTTGGCATAATGAGTACTGTTTCGAGGCTTACCACAATGAAATAAGAACAACATGAGTGCAGACTTGCTGATCCGCGATTTGCTGCTCAGTGAGGACGTTTCTGGGCAGGTTGAGCTGCTATTGAACCTTCTGAGCGATGCTGCGGCGGGCAGGGAGCTATCGAGTGTTGTCAGCGAAGTGATTCAGGTAGCTGTAGGTTGTGTTTGCCTTGTTGCTTGCTTGCATCCTCGTCAGTTGCGCACCAGCGGTATCTTATCAACGTTTGGCATGAATTGTGCTGCTGATTGATGCGTTGTTGCATCGGAGTGGGGGAAGTTGCTCGACAGCAGTTGATCATTGCTGTTACAAGGCGTAAGGACCGCACACGGCTGCGTAATGCCACATTGGTACCGCGGCAACCTTGCATTTCTAATGTTGTGAGTCTTCAGGTCACCATCGCCGGCGGAGTAGGGCACCAGCAAGTGAAGAAATTGGCATATGACTTGTGCAAAGCAGTGCCACTGCTACCATCTGATTACAGTCTGATAGTCGATGGTATCAAGGTTTGTGGGCTCTCATTAGCAGCTCCAGACCAATACAGCACTCAGAAGCAAGCAGCAGCTGTTGATGTGCTGTCAACTGGGGAACGGCCGGCTTGCAAACTTCGTTTGGTTGCATGCAATAGCCAGCTTGGTGTGCCACCATTAGCTCCTGCTCGTCTGCACGCCGCGTTTTTCCGATCTGCTATTCACTATTTAACTCCACACGCTCCTCTGCAACAGCCCATTCACCCATAGCAGCTGTAGCATTGCGCTTGCTGGCCATGTCGCAAAGGCACCCGTTGGCTGGCAACCTGTATCCGCAGCAGACAATGACGTGCTTAACTTGGTTGAAATGCTCTGCAGAATGACATCAGCTGCGGCGTCCCAGAGACCCAGGTGTTGGCACTGCGGTATCTGCCGCACCTACCAGCAGAACATCTCTTGCATCTTCTTGACAAAGGTCAGAATGATGACCTGTCATTTTAGTGCAATATACCAGCAGCCCCTGCTACTCAGCAAGTGCAGGACAAGTTGCAACAGCATTCACTTTATGTTTAGAAGGGGCTCAACATGTCACTGTGCAACCGTCCTGCACTACTTGGGCCGAGTCCTGCGCACGCACCCTAGAGCACAGTACACAGCGTCACAGCAGCAGCACCAGGCACTCATCCCGGCTTCGCTTGTGTTGCTTACAGCTGCAACTGCGGCAAGCAACTGTTGATCTCTCATGGGTGCTTCTGGTTCTGGTTCTGGTAATATCGTGCCTCGTGACCTGTCGTGTTATAACATGTTATGGCTGCAGGAGACATCGCCAACTTTGTTGCCCCGCTCACCCGCAGCATTGCCCCGGCAGTACGCTCAGCAGCAACCACAGCGCTCTGTGCAGTACTCCTGGTGCCCCAGATTCAAGCAGCACTGGCAGCTTCACCAGATCTGGCCACCAGCGGCAGTGACTGGTGGGACTTGGTTGTAGATGGTGTGGGTGACACCATGCCTGAAGTTCTGGTAGCAGCACTCGCAGCAAGTAACAGCTTGTTTGAAGCAGCAAGCAGTCCCAGCAGCAGCAGCAGCAGCAGGACGGCGCTGTGTGCAGCAGCAGCACAGCGAGCAGCGTTGCGGCTGGCGGCGGGGATAGGCCCGTTGTTGGACACATGGCGCATGCTACCAAGCCATGCGCAGGTAACTGGGGGGCCACAGCAGTTGAGATAGATCGCACGTTTTCGTATGCAACCCTGTGCTTACGTCTTGGGATTGATCTGCTTCTGTTCCAAGACACTGGTTTGATTGAGCCAAGGCACGCAAACAGACAGGCGTAGGGTGTCGCACACAGCAATCAGATCTGATTCTGAGAGTAGTGCATGGCCTCGTGCCAAAGGCATCACCAGCAGGGGTTCAGGCAGGGCGTTTGCGTATGATGCACATGTGCTTGAGTCTATAAAATAACTAAACGTTCTAGCCTACATAACCCTCAATGTGACAAAGAGATGTATTGCTGATCAAACTGTGTGCGACATGACTCTTAAGATCCCGCTTGTCCCGCTGCGCAGGCACCTGTTATTCAGTTACTGGGCCACCTCTGGGGTCACCTAGTTGCAGCTGAGTCAGCAGCCACGTCAGCAGGAGCAGCAGCAGGCAGTCGCAGAGCAAGCAGCAGTGCGGTGGCAGCACCCCAAGTCCCTGATAGCAGTAGCGGCTCAATCGCTGCTGCATTACCGGGGATCCTGGCGTATCTATCAGTATCTTTGTCATCATTGAATCCTGCAGTGAAGTTGGAGGCAGCGAGGGTGATCTTGCGGTTGAGTGAAACGCATGGCGGCGGCGGTGCTGCTGCTGGTGCTGGGGTTGACAGCAGCAGCGGGCTGCTGGATAGGCTGAAGCTGGTGGGTACTGTTCCCCCTGCTACAGCAGCAGCAGCTATCGAGGTGAGGCTATGTAATGTTTTTTCATAGAGGTAAGGTCACATGTAAATGCTTTCAGCATATTAGACGATACTTTCAATGCTATATGTATAACAATTACTAACCCACTGTAGCAATAAAGCCATCGGCCACCCGCCCCATTCCGAAAGCGGATAGTGATGTTGGTGACTGCATGTACTTACATGTTGTGGTATACCCTTGTGGCGACTGTTTATTTGAACAGGCTGAACAGGCCCGCTCTGCATGTATGCAGCCTTATTAGGAGTCACCTTCTGGAACTCCATAAATCTGAGACCCCAATGTTTAGAACATCATATTCAGAACACTATGAGTATACACTTGCTGGTGCAGTAGCCGCTCGTTCAAGCAAAGTGGGGCCTGGCTTGGGGAGTATGCTTCCACACAACGCACTCAGCAACAGCTAGGTCTTCTTTCCTGCTTCTTTCGCAGGCTCTTCTTGAGCTCAAAGATCTTCTGTTGGTAGAGGCTGCCCTTGAAGAGGTTGTCGGCCTTGTAGCGGCACATCTAGATTCTTACAAGTGCCCACCCGCCTAGCAGTACTGCAATTGTGAACCAAATGCATCACCTCCACACTCTGTACGTCTGCTGTGTTCTGCAGGCGGCCCTTGAAGTCTTACGAATCCCCGCACACACCTATCACTACAACATGTTGTGTACATCTGCTTTTTCTGCAGGCTCTCCTCGAGCTGAAAGATCGTCTGTTGGTAGAAGCTGCCCTTGAAGAGGTTGTCAGCCTTGTAGCGGCACATCTAGATGTGCTGCAAGTGCCCACCCGCCTAGCAGTACTCCAACGCCTGTGGCCGATGATTGCCCTCTTACAGAGCCCCACTGATAGGCTCACAGCGTTTGCACACTCCTGGAGAGCGGCGCTGGACCTTGCTTTGACACCGAATGCAATGACAACAGCAGCAGGTGAGCTGCTGCTGGTACTGGGGGGGAGGGGAAGGCTGCTGCTGCTGCTGCTGGCGAGTGTGCTGTTGCTGCTGCTGCAGCAGCAGGGGCAACCGTTTGATTTCTGTCTTCAAAGTTCGCAGTGGGTGTACTGTATGGCTATAACAGAATCGTGATAGCAGCTGCAACATAGTCTCAACGTAGTTGTAACGCAATTGTAACATCAATATAACAAGTTGACATTGCCTCCACCTATCCATGTAGGTCAGCCACAAGATGCTGCAGCAGTCCTAGAAGCCATTCTCTCAGATCCCTTTCTGGAAGATGTCATTTCAGAACGGCCAGCAGTTTCAGCACTGGGCATAAGTGCCTCTGGATCAACAGAAGGAGCAGCAGCAGCAGCAGCAGGGCCTACCGGCAGCAGCTCGGGAGCAGCAGCAGCAGCGGCGGGGCCAACTGGCAGCAGTACTAGTGGACAGCGGATCAGTGATGCAGATGCCATGGGGATCGGAGCACAGAATGTAGGAGAGAGAATCAGCCTTGCACGTAAGCAACCAAACATGCCTATCGTTTGCAATTTGCCTTTGTGCCCGTACAAAGTCATGAGCTTGTATGCGTGTGGCTCAAGCATGCAGGGTGCATTGCCCACCTTTTTGTGCTGCTGACGCTTAGTAGAGTACGTTGTGCATGCCCATGCCAGCAAGAGCAAGAAGTCCTCGCAACATGCCTAGGACAGCCAAGAGAAGTCTGTTAGCAGTCAATGGGGTGATCTTGCGTGATACTTGCCAAAGATATTGTGTTGCTGTGTAGCATCAGACCTTCAACTTGCAGCCACACCTTCAATGGATACCAGCATTTTTGCTGTGTTGTGGTTTGTGATCTCCTTGCACAGACAATGCTGCTGTCCGACTCACAACAGCGCTCAAATCGAAGACACTGCTGCTGCTCTGTCTGTTGACTGTTGACTGCAGCCTCAACCCTTGGTGCGAGCAAAAGCAAGAAGCTGCTGTCATCTGCCACAAGATCCGCCAAGAGTCTGGTCAGCAGTGGCGCAGCACTGGCCAGCAATGTTGGTGGGGCGGTGCTGACCGCCATCCCTTTGCCCAAGTTTCTGGAGACAGCAGCACCACCAAGGTATGTGCCGTTGCTGGCAGTCATGAACATATGTGGTACTGAGCTCAGGCGTACTACGCAGTAAGCAGTAGTACCACATGAGTCAACAGTTGTGTCATCATGACTGAGTGATCATGCCGCCTTGTCCGGAAGTGAGTAGATCACACTGGGTCAATTTGAGGCGTGGGCCCGATGGGCGTAAGCCTATGGCGTAACCAGCATAGATTGTTATTAGTCAACAGTTGGATCAGCAGTGGAGAAGCGCTTGTGAACAATTTGATGGGGTTGCGCCTTTAGTATGGTGCCGCTGTTCAATTTCACGGACACAGCACATCCAGCAAAATGTGCGCCAAAGTGTTTGTTGCACATCGGCTTTGTGCCTTGGTTTCTCGCTTTGCAGGGCCACAGTGACACGGGCATATGTATGTCTTAAGTTCCAGCTCCGTCCTCACACAATGCTTTATGTGTTGATATGTTTGGTGTGCAGGGCCCAGTTGCCCGCTACACTGAAGCAGGAGCTCGTATGCACACTGCTTGAGGTTTTGCAGCAGCATCCTGCAGCAGAAGCGGCACTGAAACTGCCGTTAGGCAAGCCAGTGCCACCACCAACAGCAGCCAATGACTTAACAGCAGCAGCTGCTGATGGAACAGACGCCCAGCAGCAGAATGGTAATGCAACAGCACCAGGAGTTGACAACAGCGGAGACGACACGCCAACAGCAGCAAATGCAAATGCAGCAGATGGAACAGCATCACTTGATGGTGTAGCAGCCCTGGCAGCAGCAGCAGGTGTCACTAGTGGTCCCACCTCACCTTCCGGGACTTCTGGGACTTCCAGGACCCCTCTCACTAATGGTCCCGGAAGGTCAGCCCCAGGGGCCGTCACTAACGGTCCCACCCCTGCAGTCACTACGCGTCCCCAGTTCGGCCCAGATGATGTCTCCGTATCTCCAGTCGTTGCATCTCTGCAATCCCAAGTTGTGACGTGGCTGGGGGCTGCGGTTACAGCGCTAAACCGCACTAGGGCTTGTCTGCATTGGGAACCGCTGGTCCCGCCCCCCATGCCAGGTCAACCGCCGACCCCGCCGCTGCCTCCAATGGCCAGCGTGAATCTGACTACAGTACCAGTGGATCTGTGGCTGCAGCTCCTGCAGTTGGCTTGCCAGGCTGTAAGAGGGGTGCTGAGGTTACACGGCTATGACAGCTTGAAGGCAATTTACAGGTGGGGTGTGCTTGTGTCTATATATTGTTACTTGAGTTTGTCTGTATGATTAGTACAGTCCGATGATAGCAGCCTGTTTTGTGTCTATAGATAGTTACTTGTGTTCGTGTGCATGATGTCGCTTGCTTGAAGCTTGGGACAGCGGTAGTCTTGCAAGGCTTGGCAAACCTTACTGCTTCTCTCAGTACATGTATGATTGCTCAATCCGCTGTAACATGCCATCTCCTAAACTGTCATCATCTTCTGCTTCCATACAGACTACGATCAGACTGTGAGGTATGCGCTGTAGCTTGCTCTCTCAGGACAGATTGTTGCTTGCGCTTGTTTCAGGTGCAATGGTGGCTGCATGCTGCCTCAACTCAGCCCCTGGGACACCGGTCATCTTGCAAGGCTTTGTGAATGCCATTGCTGCATCACTCAATCCAATGTGGCATGCCATTCGCTGTCTTTGATAGACATGCCATCTGCTGTCTTTGATTGAGCTTTCTATGTCATCTATCGCTTTCATTCCTTCCAGGTGCAACGGTGGTCGCAGGCTGCCACAAGCTTTGGCTTGGGCGCCATTACATAAGAGTTCGCTGACCCCACGCCTTCTTTCACATAGTTAAAATTTCCTCAATCCGCGGCAACATGCCATCTGCTACCCATGATAGTATCATGCCGGCTACATCAGTTGTCGCTTTGATCTCTTTAAGCTGCAGTGGTGGCCGCATGCTGTCTCAATTCACCCTGGGACACCGGTCATCTTGCAAAATTCTGAACCCCCTTCTTATTTGATACCATTCTATACACAGCTGTCGCCCTATCGGCTGCAACATGCCATCTGTTATCTACAATGATACCGTAATTATATCACTTGTCGCTGTACTTTCCTCCAGGTGCAATGGTGGCCGCATGCTGCCCCAATTCAGCCCCTGGGACATCAACGGCAGCCTCGCCAAAACAGCAGAAGCCGCCGCAGCCACTCTCCAATCCCTCCTCGCTCGGGAACTCTCAGACTGGAAAACCCTAGCGCTAGCAGTCCGGCCCAGGGTTTTATGGGTCGCTGCTCACTACCTGGAGTTGCCCAGTATGTTAGATAACACATGGGGCGTTTTACTCGCCGGTGTGGAAGACGCCGTGTTGAGGGCTAACAAAATGGAGGGTGATGCGAGGACGAGACAGCTGGCGGCGTCAGCGCGGGATGGTCTGCTGCTGAAAAAGTTTGCACTAACACAACTGGTAAGCTATAGGGGTGCCTGACGTTCTGTGTGGATGGCTTTCTATTGTCTGTTGGTTGCTTGGACCCCAGTTCAGTAACAGGCCATGGTGTGTGTAGCATGTGTTTCTAACTTAGGCAGCTGGCGGCGTCGGCTGTGATGGTTTGCTGTTGATGAAGTTTGCACTAACGCACGTGGTAAGCTATACGCGCTCCTGAGATCAGCTGCTACCTGTTTTGCAGGTGTGCGCATCCAGCTGCAATTGCTGGACATAGAACCCTGTGTGTTGGAATTGAGTGCATGATGTTGTTGCCAACAGTTCTATCTGTCTGGTCCAGAATGACACTGTCCACTTTGCTGTCATTGGGTGCCACTTTGGACAGTGCCACTTTGGATAGTGAGGTATCAACTGCACGCTTTCTCTCTCTCCCCTCTCTCTCTCTCTCTCGCCCCTCTCTCTCTCTCTCTCTCTCTCTCTCTCTCTCTCTCTCTCTCTCTCTCTCTCTCTTTCTCCATACCACTACCTTCCTCAGTGCTCCGTTCTGTGTGTGTCACATGTCGCCAAACCCATAGTCCTGAGTCCAGTTACTGCTGCTGCTGCTGCAGTCCAATGTTAGCAAGGACAGATCTGGGGCTCACACCACGTTTGATGCTGCAGCTGCGTCAGCGCTGGTGGAGATGCACGAGTACAGAAGTGATGGTCTACAGGTGTGTATTCTGTTTGAGACTGGTTGGCTTGTACTGCAAGTGATTGTACTGCAAGTGATTGTACTGCAAGTGATTGTACTGCACGTGATTGTACTGCAAGTGATTGTACCGCAAGTGATTGTACTGCCCGTGATTGCACTGCAAGTGATTACTGCAAGTGATTGTACCGCAAGTGATTGTACTGCCCGTGATTGTACCGCAAGTGATTGTACCGCAAGTGATTGTACTGCCCGTGATTGTACTGCCCGTGGTTGCACTGCAAGTGATTGTACTGCAAGTGGTTTTACTGCACGTCATTGTACTGCAAGTGATTGTACTGCCCGTGATTGTACTGCATGTGAAGTGATCGTACTGCCAGTGATTGTACTGCAAGCAATCGTACTGCAAGCAACCGACTGCATGTTATCGGACTGCTTGTTACCGGACTGCATGTTACCGGACTGCATGTTATTGCACTGCATGTTATCAGCCTGCATGTCATTGCACTGCAAATGATTGTTTTGCCAAGTGGCCGTACTGCAAGTGCAGGTTGGGTTGACGGTTCTTCAGTATCTGGTGTGGTCATACAGTCCATGTTCTAGTGCAGCAGGGCTGATTCACCCCCAGCCCTTGCACCAGCCACACACCGGTTTTTGAACCAGCCCTTTGATCAGTCTCTTCTATGATGTTACCGGTTGGTATGATTTATCGGTGTGTTTGCAGGTTGAGCTACCAGTTCTTGAGTATCTGGTGTGGGTCTACATTCCATGTGCATTGCGTCAGGGTCATTTGCAGCAAGCCTTTGTATCAGCAATGTCAGCTTCTGAAGCAGCCCTTTGATAAGTCTCTTGGTGTTCTGTAATGTTATCGTTTTGTTTGATCATATGTGTGTTTGCAGGTTGGGCTGACAGTCCTTCAGTACCTGGTGTGGGTCATCCAGTCCATGTGCATTGCCTCAGGATCATTTGCTGCCACGAAGTCAGGTGCAGTGGTGCCCGCTGCCGGCCCTAGTGAACAAGTGCTGGCAAAGAAGCTGCTGGACCTGGTCAAAGCAGCTGCTGCAGCAGAAGCAGCAGGTAATCTTACTATATAATCACCCACCAGCCATAGCTCTATGGCCATTGGCCCCGCGTCCCATGTCAGAGGCGGAAACACCACCACCCAAAGCAGTGATTCTATCACTGCCATACTTGCATCAGAGGCGCAAACTCCACGCATGCTTACTGTGAAGCTTGCGCACACAGGCTGACTTATGTGGACTTTCAATGGCACATGTCACAGGGAGACTCACTCAGATACTCCCTGCAGCCATCTGCATTACTTTTGCAAACATTTCCTGGACTCTTGCACATACAAACAAAGGACAGCAGCATGCACTTTTACTGTTGCGCAATTGCACTTGGTGTGGTGTATGCTGCAGGTGCTGATATCCGGGAGTGGTGCAAGCGGATGGCTCGCACTCTGAATGCTCTGTTAGACCCAACCGGCTCAGGCGTTGGCTACTCAGCAACAGCAGCAGCACATCACGCTGGCGGCCCTGCATTTGCCATGGCACCGCCACCATCCGGGGGCCCGAGCGGCAAGAGCGCCACTTTGCCGTCGGGGTACAATGCAGCCGCGGGGTTCAGCGCCTTAGGATTTGGCGGGGGGGATAGTGACAGCAGCGACGATGAAGGTCCGGCAGGGCTCAGCCGTGAGCAGCGGTTACAGCGGAAGCTAGGGCTTAACAAAGGGGATTCTAGCAGTAAGACCCGGGGTAAGGCCAGCCGGACGGCTGAGTCATCGGACGACGAATCCGGGAGCGAGTCCGACAGCAGCAGCAGCAGCAGTAGCTCTAGCAGCAGTAGCAGCGACAGTGATCGATCTGAGGGCGCTGCAGCAGGGGGGGAAACATCGGAAGACGACAGTGATGCTGAAGGGGACAGCAAACGGCGAAGCAAAGACGGGACTAAACGTGCTGTACTGCCAAATCCGCTGAGCGGACTAACCCAATTCACCTCGCAGACAGGCGGGACAGTTGCAGCATCAGCTAAGGAACGCAGGGAACAGCGTAAAGCACACCGGCAAGCAGCCAAAGAGGCCAAGAAGCTTAAACAAGCCCGAGCTGAGGCACAACAGCTACTAATTGGAGCACCGGATGCAGCTAGCGGAGTCTGGGGGTACCCCTTTGGTGGCCCGCGCAGCCAAACTCTGTTCATCAGCAAACGAAGCCGCAGACACCGTCTGTTTAGATGGCAGTTAGCCATGGCAATGGCAAATGCAGATGAGTTTAGTGCATTGGCACCACCTGCAGGTGCAATTGGGCTGGGCTCCAGCAGCAGACGCACTCTCGCATCCGCTGCTGCTGCTGCCGGCCGCAGCAGGGGCCTGCTCGGCGCCGCTTCCGGTGTCGGTAGCGGATCTCTTGCAGTTGTGGGGGCTGCAGCAGGCAGCAGTACAGTGATGGCTGCGGCAGGATTGACAGATGCGACTGGTCCGGTGTTTAGCGCTGAGTCAGGGTTTAGGCTCGATCAAGCAGGGTTCTGGGAGAGTGTTAGGGGCGGGGGTTCAAGCGGGTGGCAGGAATTGACTGGGCCCAACGATCCGATAGTATTGACGGGGCGATACAGTGCCAGTGAAGGTGCTGGAGGCGCCAGTGGCGAACTGACTGTGGTGCTCAGAGCATTCAATAGGTACTTGAACAGGCCTTTCTGCTTGCTTTCATCCTGTTGAGTTTTAATTTTGTGCTCAAAGATCACAGCGACAACATGCTGTATTGCTTTCTGTATCGCATATTGGCTTGCCATTAGCTGGCTCTGACCTGGAATGTCTATGAAGGTGCTGGAGGGGCAAGTACGTAATTGATTGTAGTGCTCAGAGCATTCAATAGGTACTTGAACAGGCCCCTTTGCTGGGTTGCATCCTGTTGGGGGTTTTATGTTTCTGCTCCATTATTACAGCTGAGTAACATGCTGGACTCCTTTGTGTATGGCAGTTTGGATTGGCACTGGCTAACTGTGACCTGGCATTTCTTAAAAACTGCTGGAGGGTCAAGTGGAGGACCCACTGTGGTGCTTCGAGCGCTTGGTAGGTACTTAAACAGGCCTATTTATCAGGTTTCATCCTGTTGGGGCTTTTATTAGTGCTCCGTCATCACAGCTAGGTAACATGCTGAAGCTGGATTGCCGTTATCTGGCTCTGAGTTGGAATGTCTTCAAAGCTGCTGGAAGGGCAAGTAGGGACTTGACTGTGGTGCTCAGAGCATCTATCAGGTACGTCAACAGACCTTTGCACTAAGTACCATTCTAGTTGAGCTCTTGTTTGAGTCAATTGCCCTCATTTGGAGTCTGGTGCTGGCTATGAAACAGCCTTGTTTGTGTATCTCTATCTTGTAATGGCGTGCTCCCATGCTCTGGTCGGTCCTCTCCCGGCAGGTGGGTCCCTTGTGTCACTGCACGTCCTAGGTACGCAATCTGCCATGTGGACCTAGTACTTGCAGAGCGGACCCTAGGCCAGTTGTATGGCTCCCCCCCCCCCCCCAACTCACACACACACACACCCAACCACCCGCCAAACCTGAAGGCACATACCTTACCCCCATACATCTTATGTCTCCACCGTTCACTCTTTGGTTGTGCTGCAGGCTTCCAGTTAACTCAGAAGGTGTTGAAGTGGCAGTCTGCCTCGTTGGCCCAGTGCGTGCTGAGCTGCGTGAGGCCATCTTTTAGTAGGCCCACCCTCTAGATTTGAACACACCCACCGCACCCCCCTCACCTTCTGTCTCCATCGTTCACTGTTTGGTTGTGCTGCAGGCTGCAGTTGACTTAGAAGGTGTTGAAGTGGCAATCTCCCATGTGGACCCACTACGTGCTGAAATGACGCGAGGCCAGCTTCCCCCCCCCCCCCCCCCGGGCCTCACACACACAACTTTGAAGACACACCGTACCCCCATACATCTGATTATCAATATCTCCATCGTTCACTGTTTTGTTGTGCTGCAGGCTTCCAGTTGACTTGGAAGGTGTTGAAGTGGCGATCCGCCTTGTTGGCCCAGTGCGTGCTGAGCGGCGTGAGGCCAGCTGGATGTTGCCACGCCTATTGCCAACCGAAGCAGCTCAACACAGCTTCAATATGAAGCCTACTGGGTGAGCCACACGGGGAGCCACATGTCGTCTGCTTGCTGTATGTGCTGTAGTTACCCGGTGCCCAGTGTCAATGTTATTCAAGGATCACATCTATTGCTGGATTGTTGATGCTAGTAGTGGTAGCAAGCTGGCTTTGTACTCACACAGCTGCAGCTGCAACTGAGTGCAGTCCAGACTGCACATAGTTTAACAACATCTTCACCTGCAGCTGAACTGATGCACTCTGTCAGATACACCAGAAACAAGTTGCCGAGCCGATGAACCATGTGCTGCTGCCCTGCCAAGGATACCCCTCTCAAGTAGCTCAGCCGGTCTTACAAGCAGCTGCAGCAGCAACAACAGCGCTTTGCTGTCAAGCATGCTTGTGCATATTCTTTAGCTCAGCTCGCACACCCTGTGCCAACTCGTGTCCTAGCCTCTGCATCCTGTATCACAACAGACACAGGCCCACACAATGACATGACAATCCTCAGACGGATTGGATCGTTTTTGAATTGAAATGTTATGCAGCAGTACCACAACAGACATAACAATTCAAATATCGTATGTCATGCATGCTGCCCCGCTGTGATCATCTCTGCTAGGTATGGCCGTATGGAGGTTCACGCAAGAATACTCCTCCCAGTAGCACAGCTAGCCTCGGAAGCAGCTGCCGCTGCAGCCCCGGCACTGTGTTGCCAACCGCTGGTAGTAAACATGGCACAGCTCCTGACACCGCCGGCCTGTCCACCAGCAGATGCACAGGAGATGCTCTCATTATGGGCCAGCTTACCCGTGCAGGTAAAGTCCAGATGATTACCGTTGGATATGTCTGGCATGTGTCTGGCATTTATCACTTTTCTCCGAAAGAGGCAAGGTCACATGTAGACGATCCCCACCAGTTTAGAGGGTACTCCCTACCGCAGGTCGAGGATCGAACAGCATCGAACAGCACTAATGGCCACCCAGTCGCTGCGCATGTGCTGGTTGTATGCTACATGCTGGTTGAGCTGCTGGCAACGTCAGTAGGGCCATGGCTGGCTGGCTCGCTGCTGCCTCTGCCAGCCAAGCTGGGCACATATCCTGCCAGCTGTGTATGCGGCGCAAGTACAAACAACACTGGTTGCAGGATATTTCAACTGTTCATGTGTTTTGTTTTATGCGTCTTCAGGTCGAGTTGTCGGCTACTGCAGTGTGGCCAGGACTAGATGGTTTGCTGCTGCTCCTGTCGGCCCTAGCCCGGCAACCCTTGCACTGCTGCTGGGCACACATGCTGCCAGTCGTGTGTGGCGCAACAGCAGCATATGTCGCAGCACCTACAACCCATACGGCAGACACATTAGCCATGATGGTTGTGGCACAGCTTATGCCAGATACTGCTGCTGCCACTGCTGCTGCAGCAGCAGCAGGGGACGGCAGCAGCAATGCTGCTGCTGCTGATAGCAGCGACCCCCAGCAGCAGCAGCAGGAGCAGGATGCTGAACAGCAGCAGCAGCAGCAAGTGGAAGCAGCAGCAGTGCCGTCTGCAATGCCGATGCGATGTGTTGTGCAGATCGTAGTACGGGCCAGTAGTCATGAAGTGCTGCTCACAATCAAGCAGCAGCCAGAGGTGTGGGTCAGCGACATAAGCCAGGTGCGGGGTTCAAGTGCAGACATGCCATCTTTAAAGACTAGACTCCAGCCAGCCACAACATCAAGCCCCTCCTTCCCTGGTCCGTCACGTGGACCCCAAGTCCAAAAGCACTTAAAGCATCAGCAGAGTGTTCTCTGTTGTCGGATGTTGTCACCCAACTTGAGGCGCCTAGTGACGTATTCCTTATTTGCCATTGACTCCTGCAGGGCACTCTGTCAGTGGGTGTAGTAACGGGCATTGGCCCCCCCAGGCCATCTCGTGGCAAGACCCTGTTACACCCCAATGTAGCACGATTGGAACAGCAGCTCTCAACAGCAGCAGCAGTAATGCCAGCACCGGCAGCGGTGCCACCTCTGGAACTGCCACCGCTACCAACCTTCAAGAAAAAGTGAGTCTAGGGGTTTTGGGGGTGTGGGCGCGCGGGGGGGGGGGGGGGTGTAGGAAAATTGTTCAGCTTCCAGTTGCAGTACACGAGTGCTGCAGGCAAAGGGGGGGGGGGTGTTACGTAAACATCAGTACTAACATTCAAAGTCTAGCATTGAAGAACGTGGGCTTTTGTAATCATTGTGGTCCAACTTGTGGCTTTCCAGCACTGCGCAGGTTTGACAATCAACATGTTGTGGTGCAGAGTCTGCTCAGTCTGTCAAAAGTGGGTGACGACTTGTGTCAGGTTTAGCAAGAAACGCCGATTGCGACTGTTATGTGGAGTGTACCAGATGTTGGGTGATATCTTGGGGGCGGAACACAAACACGGTACCCCGGGGGGGGGGGACAAAGTAGCTCTTCCCTGTGCCAGGCGGTGGCCTATTCGCGGGACCCCCCCCCCCCCCACACACACACACACACACACACGCCGGCGCTGTCCAAAAATTGCGTCGCCGCCCCCCTTCCGTGGTTTGTGATCCGCCCCTTGCGACTGTTGTAAAAGAGACTGAGCCAATGCATGTTATGTGGAGTGATGTGGAGTGTACCTAAGGTTGGGTGATAAGTGGAGGAATTGCCTCTAACAGCTGAAGAGGGACATCAAACACATAACAAGAGTCACTTTGCATTGATATCCTGGCAGATATTGGGGCAATCCTGGGACCATGCCTCCTTGCACGCCTTGACAAAGACAGTGCCCTGATAAAGTGGTCAGATGATGTATTGTACTGTGCAATACACTGCAGGTTGCGTGACAAGGATAACCAGGAAGACAGCCATACAGAAGATGAGGAGTTGCCTCTGACAGCTGAAAAGGGGGCACAAACAAACAATCAATCATACAAACACAAATCAACCAATCACTTCGCCGTGACGTTATGGCATATACAGAGTAACACCTCTGTTCCTGAGACCATGCTTCCTTGTACGCCTTGTACGCCACAAAGACAGTGCATACAGTGGTTGGATGACATGTTGTACTGTGCAATGCAATGCAGGTTGCGAGACAAGGAAGACAGCGATGCTGCAGATGAAGAGTTGCCACTGACAGCTAAAAGGGGCCACAAAAAAACAATCAACATACAAACACAAATCAACCAATCACTTCGCCGTGACGTTATGGCATATAAAGAGCAACACCTCTGTTCCTGAGACCATGCTTCCTTGTACGCCTTGTACGCCACAAAGACAGTGCA